>JAHWFP010200712.1:0-53992 GCA_023313725.1 Lithobius niger
GCATTAAGGTAATAACAAAAATATCGTACGTAAAAACAAATATCGCGCGTCCCATGAATCAGCGAAGTTGCAACGAGAGAACTATCCATTTTGTTTCGTCTAAGATGGCGCGTCAGGTAAGATTAGGGGGGGGGGGGGGAAAGACAGATAGAAAACTTACCCCTTCTGGTTCGGATGCCTGCTGGGGAGCAGACTGTTGGTAGGAGGACTGCTGGGGAGCAGACTGTTGATACTGAGACTGGCTTTCCTGACGGGCCTCATACTTAGGGGCTTCGTACTTAGGGGCTTCGAAGGTGAGTGGCTTGTTTTCAACGTGAGCTACGAATCCATTGGCATCAGCGGTGTATGTCACGATTCTCAAAGTGCCATCAGCTTCGACGAGGGAGTAAGAACCCTCCACCTTGTCGGCGTATTTGCTTTCGTCACGGGTTTGGTAGTTGTATGAGGGTTCGTCTTTCACTGTCCATTTCACCTTGTAGTCGATGTCGTGCTCGGCCGGAGGGGCAGATTGCTGGTACTGCGGGGAAAAAAATCGTATTAGCAGCATGTTCTCAATAATACAAACAATTGTTGCAAATATTTCTTCGCAAATCGTTCAACAAAACCATGGAACAGTATGTCTGATGAAGTAGTATGTGCCCCAAGTTTTGAAACTTTTAAACGATACTTGCAGAAGTGTGATCTGTCTAAATTTTTGCTTAAGATTTTTACTTTGGTGCATTGCAAGTTGGTCCTGCATTTCTGGCTTGTGTTCTGTTTTGGGGACTTGATGTGGCTTCAGATGGTGTTTTATTTTTCCATAATGATCATGTTCTATTTTTTTTGTACTCTAGTCTTAATAGTGACGCAGGTTTTTGTAGCCGATGGCTAAAAAAATTGCTACCATTATTTTAATTTTTTGTGTAACCATATCTGTTATTTCAGACTATGTTTGTATTTTATCATTATACTTAATTTTTATTCAAGTTTAAATTTTATTTTATTGCATGTACTTTCCTTTTTCCCTGCTTACCTTTCTAAGCGACTGGCAATGCCATCGGGTTCTTAATCATCCGTGGCAGGTCTAACCTTGGTGGCAAGGTGGTCGTACCCCGTCAAAGCCTTGCCCTTTGTCCCCTTCCCCTCATTGGACATCTGGTGCACACACAAACTTTTAACCGTTATTTTATATACGCTTTTTTTTTTTAGCTTAGGCTGGATGTCAGTGGTTTTTAGGGCCCATTCCAGACCTGTTGCAAATTTGCAACAGACTTTTATTTATTTTTTATTTATTTATTTACAATATATACATAATTACGTACTAGGCACGTAGGCATGAAATTGCGTTCAGAAGTTAACAATTACTCGGCCGAGCGAGGCATGCTATAAAACGTTAGTTTTTTGTTTTTTTAATTCTCATTTCCTATGCAGCAATTCTTGTATATAAAACAGTCGAACATTGAAATGAACGCTGCAAGCTAATAGTGAAGCAAGTGAACAAATCCAACGCTGATCTTTACGAACCCGTCTGGATAGCGCTGCCACCATGCGAGCGATTTGCTGGAGAAGTGATTACAGAAGCGACCGTGTTGTTTCAAACCGTGTGACATTGGCAGCAGTTATAGTGTATATCTAGTGACGCTGCACCGATACCGATACCGGATCAGCTGCTGGTATTTGTGATATCGACATTGGCAAATTTCGCGGAAATTTCGATAACTCTGGACCGTTCGAGATAATGACTCGCGGTTTGCGACGTTTTGCTCATGAAATCACAGAATATCTCCCAACTGTCTTTGAACTGTTGATTACCGCTGTAATTAATTTTATGTCAATGATTATTGGACTGTTGAAGAAAACTATTTTGAATATCAGTATTAGTACTGGTACCGGCAGCATTTTTGCAATTGGTTTGCTGTCGGTATCGTTACAGTTAAGCTGATATCGGTCCAGTTTCATTATTTTCTAATTTACATTCTTTTCAACGGGTATTCGTTTACAAGAACCAGGGCTCAAAAAAATAATTTAATAAAAAACTGTCGCTTAACAAAAAAGACTATTTTAAAATTTCTTCAGATTCATTTGCAACACGGTTTTAAGTTTTAAGCAACTTTAAAAAAATAAGCTTTACAGGTAATTTTAAACTTCAAGACTGTCTTAACCCATGGAGAAATAGTGTGAAAGAATGACTCTATCCATTCGGCTGCAGTTTGCTCGTTTTGGCTTTGCTGTTCTTGCTTTTCGTCTTTCTCGTTTGATGCTAGCAAAGTGGTTTTCAAGGGAAATGAACGTCGTTCTCCACTTTCCCTATAAAAAGAATTATTATTTTCTTACCTGTTTTGGTTTGTAGTAGGAAGCTGCTTGTACGGCGGCAACGAGCAGAAACAGCGCAACGACCTGGAAAAGTAAAGCAACCCCTTAGTATGGTGATGCTGCACTGCAAGACATACTCAAAGCTATTTATAGAACACGTTGGATTGAAGAATGCCGTCTGGCTACCGTTTATACCAAGAGAGCTTTTGTACGTTCGGAGGGTGATGCAGTTATATTCGTTTGTTTTGTTTTCACGTTTGTGGTGTTTTTTTTTGGTTTTTTTTTTTCCTGAATAAAGCAAATAATGCTTTATTTGCTCATCTGTTCAGCGTTATGGATGCTTTCTACTAAACGAGTTGGCATATGACGTGTAAGGAAATTCTTAGCGTTATCTCAGCAAGTACAAAGTTGAAGAAACAATCCAAAAAAAACTAAACTTAAATAATTGTGCGCAAATTGCTGTAAATACTCTAAAATTAAATTGGAATTAAACCATCAGCGAAAATCATACACTAGAAATAAAATCGTACACTTGTGTTTCGTCGAAGTGGCGTGACCCGGATTCGAACCGGCGAACCAATCCATCATCAGATCCGTACCATATCGCCTTCACCGATGTGGCCATTTATTTGTCCGCTGGACAACTATCGCAGTGACCTGAGAATGAATTGTTTCCCAGCTTGAATCCGAGTCATGTTACTTGAAAAAAGCTAAGTGCACAAATGTGGCTACGTACAGTTATTTGTGGTGTATGTTTTTCGTTTATGGCTTTTTTCCAACTCACATTCAAAATAAACCTATTTTCACAGATTTTGATTAAAAAAAACAAAAATCGTAACCCTTTCCCGCCTGGATGGAACATAAGTTCCTAGAGTTTGTGATTTTATTCTGCCAGTGCTATAAACATTACAGTTATGTACAATACCTAGATGGAACGCTTGTTCCTTGGGCTACTTCGAAAAATTTACAACAGATGCCGCCACTAGCCTTAATGCACTCTCAGTTACAGGAAACAAGATGGCGTCGCATTTCACTTTTCTCTTCTGGGACACCCACGTTTTCTTTTAAATTGAAACATTTTGGCATATTTTAAAATGCTAAATAAGAATGGTATTTCTCAATAAAGGTCCATAGAATGCAATTATGGCCACTAGTTAGCATTTCACATTTTTTATGTCCATAAAACAACTTGTAAAAGACGTTTGTTTCTTTCAGGTCATACAAGAAAGCTGGTTGAGCATTATAAGCCTATACACTAAACGTATTGCAAAGCATAAACAAGCACCAAACCACCTAGTTTGTGACTGTGTTCAGAAAGGAAGACCAACACCCATACGTTCCTATGTGTCTTGGTAGGGTCTAATTAATTCTAAAGATCCAACATTGTTTAGAAGTGTCAAATCATAGATCATATACCCCTTATTTACAGTGCATGTCTATTACGCAGCTAGGTTTGTCGGTTTCGAGTTCCTGGAAGGAACAATTCTGTTCCATCTCTAAAAAAGTGTTATATTGCCAACAATTTTATTTTATTATTATTTTTTCCTTGAAATACACACCCAGTAGACTAAGAAAATTAATAGTACCTTAAAAAATAAGTTTATGCAAAGGCACAGGCGGTAAAGGGTTAAAAACCAAACGTGAAATTTAACTAAGCTTATACAACACACATATACTGTTCAATAATAGTTATTGTTTACTATTATTGAACAGTAACTTAATAATAACAGTAAGTTACTAATATTATGCCCGTAATAATTATGTTGCATAATTATTATGCAAGATAATAATTATGCCTAATTCTTCGACTTACCGCTTATGGTTTATTGTTTATATTAAGTCTAATTTATGTAATTTTATATATCTCTAAATTATATAAATGTTATAAATTTACATAATTCTAAACCTTAAAATTTTATGCAGCTTAATTTTAATACCTCTTAAGACTTATTTTCAACGTTTAATAACTTTTACAATAACTTTTAAACACTTCGTAAAAAAGAAACGGAAATACTTAAAAATAAATGAGGTTTCGAAAAAAAAGTCATTAAATTTATGTTTGCAAAACTCTTCAGTATCTTTCTTAAAATTTAATTTACGAGTCTCATTTATTTGTTTACCCACATTGGTCTATCTTCTTGTGGCGATTTCTAAAGTTTTAGTTAAAAGATTTCTCTAAAAAATAAACTTAACTTTAAAAAAAAAGCAAGCGAGCAACTCTTACACTTACCTTAGCAATCATGATGACGGATTCGAATCGAAAAATTACTTGAAACTCTGAGGTTGGGTACGTTTGTGAACATCACTTCTTCTAGCTTCCTTTTATACCCCTTTGTAACCCGATGGGTCAGACAAAAAAGCGTGGCCCTCAAGGTGAAGAACAACCATACCTCCCACTTTGGTCCAATCATATCTAGAGGACCGACAGGGCTAACCCACTGACCAACTTGTAATTTTGGGACGAGATGTCCGCAGGGTGTGTCTGCCTGAAGATGAGAGAAAAAAAAAGTGAAAGTCAACCTGCTGAAAGACCACACCCATCTATTCTTGTATTCAAGAAAAAGGAATGTGTAAGTTGAAGAATATTACGGGGAGCATTATTCAGTGCAAGAATGTCGTCTGATCGGCAAGAAAACCACAACTCAAAACGTCGATATTAATTTTCGGCAAATTTCAACTCTTTTGGGGTTTTTGTCACCTACACTGACAACCACAACAACACATAAGCATATGAAGACAAAAAATACACTCTAAGTGCAGGACTCGATTTTTTTTTTTTTTGCTGGGCGTAAATTGTTACACCACTGGGTGTCTACAACTAACTACTTTTAAATAAAACTAGTTTTAACTACAGTTATAGCTCTTTTGTGGTAGTTAATAGTTATAACTACTTTTTAAAGGTACATGCATCCGTGTTTGCTTTCCTGCATGGCTCAGTTTTGCGACAATAGTTCAAACGTATGTAAATGTTGCCAACACTGTCACTTTCTTGTTTTTTTCTTTCGTGGGAGATGATTTTGCGACATTAACTCTAACCTGTGTAAATTCTCAACGGGTCGCACGACATACCGGAAGGCAGGGACGTTTTTATGGGGAGGGGGGGGGGTGCGCAGGGCCGGCTCTATGAGGGGCACGCGAGCAACGCGGGGCCCCCGGTTTAAAGGGGGCCCCGCGCTGGAGAGGAGCACTCGTCTTACTATAGCGAGAAGGCAGAAAAATCCTCTATATTGCGTCACAGTAAAAAGAAAAACAGTAAAAAGTCCAAACAGTCAACTTGCCTGACCCACTGAAAACCTACATGTAGTCATTCATTTGCCAGTAGTTATTGTAGCAGTACGAATTAAAAACAAAATTTCCCACCCCATTCTGTTCCCTACAAAACGATTCGGTTGACTCTTTCATTATGCCGGCCAACCAAGCTGACTACAGCGCCAGCTGGCTTCTCTAACGAGTCATCGCAGTGTTATGTCAAGATGAGCTGGCTAGCAAAACTAAAAAAAAATAACAGTTCGTATTCTTAGTTCCTACGAACTAGCAACATGAAGAATAACAGAAAAGAAAATAATTGTACCCTCTCCCAAAGAAATGAAACAAAATTGATATACTGGACAAAAATGTTTAAATTTTCATTGTATAATTCATGAAAAATGGTAGTAATGCAGCCTAAACAAATATGTGGTACCGATATCGCACCGTAAATTTCTGAATTCACCCCGCAGTAACAGGGGCCCTAGATTTTTCTCGGAGGGGGGCCCCAGAATTCTCAGCTACGGTACTGGGTGGAATCCGTGCTAATGCTTCGATACTTAGGGAATGATGGGGGGGGGGGGGGTTGAGTCATCGAAGCGTTGTGCGACCTGAAACCGAAACTAACTCGGCACTTGTGGCTGGCGTTTTTGTCGGCAGGTGGCAATCTGATAGAAAGTGAGAGAAGCGGTGAAATGGATATTCCTTGCTTGCCTTCACCACTCGCTTTTCCTCTGCCTTTTTTTTTTTTTCTTCATTTTATCTTTTATTTCCCCCTTGGGCAGTTTGTATGTTTGTTTGATTCTTTAGCCTATGTTTTTTTTTTTTTTGTTTTATTTTTTGTTGCTTTTTTGTTTTCTTTTCCCCCCCCCCCCCCCGTTATTGTGGCTGCAATTTGTCACTTTTACAACTCTATTTACTGTTTTTGTGATTCACATACTTTTGGGTAATAAAAAAAGTGAAATGGATATTGGCTTGGATCTTTTGAAATATGATTTTCAATGATTCGAATCGAACACGAATGAAAAGATCGGATAAAAAAAATACTTTTCATGCTACTTTTGACCCTGGGGGGGAAGGCAGTTACTGAATCTGCGTAGGGCCCCAAATTGTGTTGAGCCGGCCCTGGGGGTGCGGGGAGGGGGATCTCACCCCCCCCCCCCCCCCCCCCAATGTTTGGCCAGTTGGAAAATCAGTCGGCAAAATTACATAATTTTTTTATTTTTGGCCAGTCGGCAAGTCAGTCGGAAAAAATACATAATTATTTGGCTAAATGGAAAATTCTGGTTTACACCCTTCCAACTTTTATCCTTCCTGACGTCTCTGCCGGAAGGATTTATGTCCCTTTAACTTTTTTTTTTATAAGATGGGTGTAAAAAATAAGGCTTTTAATAAAAAAAAAAACAGTTTAATAACCAAAACACAAACAGTAACACTGTTTTAAGGAGGCCCACCACAAAAAGGATCAAGTTGAAGCTACACCTATTCTACGTGCATGCTGAATGAAATAGGCATAGTCGCACACAATGTCTAAACGTCTAGTCTAACTTGTACTGTAGACTCTGCAGTGCCTGTTAGACTTGAGTTAGACACTGCTTCTCTTCTAGCAATTTGCTACTTGGTGCAGGGTTCTGTATCAAAGACAGTTCAAGCACTGTTCTCAATGCCAGTATTTCATCTTTCCTAATACAAAGAACAAAAATGCGCCTTAATTTATTATACAGGATGTGCCACGAAGCCCGTTACACGGCCATAACTCGAGAAGTAATAAAGATAGCTTAACGCAGTCAAAAATTGACTGACAAAATCGCATGTGGACAATCCGCCGCCAATCCGTTCAACTTTGTGGGGTCCGCCCAAGGGGGTGTTCAGGGTGGGAGGGGGGGGGGAGCGGCAAAGGGGCATTTCACAGATTTTTCAAATGGGAACGGGGACGGGGGTCGGAGAATACGTCGTTCATAAGGTCTTGCCAAACAAAAGAGGCAACAGGTGGAGTGGAAATCTTTTCATACCATTCATTTGGATGCAAGTTTTAATTCTCGCGTAATTTATTTTGCAAATTTTAAGAACTTTAAAATAAGAAAGTCACATGGCGAGTGGTCGTGAGTGTTCCGAACCCCCCACCCCCTCCCCCCACACACACATACCACCGAGGAGAGGGGGGAAGACCAGGATTTTTTTACGACCCGTCAGGGGTAAAAATATAAAATAAAAACAAGGATCGCTGTAGATAAGCTTCATTCTTTGCAGGCGTAGTTAAGACTCTTGTGCATGAGAACCACGAAAACTATTGCACTGTCATAACTAAACAATGTTGAACTATGTGGGGGTCGTCACAGGGGGGCAAAGGGGCGTTTCTTAATAAATTCTAATGCAAACAGGGCAAGTTACGTTCTAACGTATAGTGCAGATCTCTTCATCTTGCTTAATTAAATCAGAAACAAAACAAGGGTGAAAGAACCCGCTAAGTTTCAGCCAATCAAGTTAGTGATATCAGAACGAAAATGGTTGCCACCAAGTTGTCACATGGTGTACCAACCCTAATCGAAAAGTGTTCCCTTTAGGAAGTTGTGGTATCACCACCCCGCAAACGAACAACCGTAAGCTAATCCCACCGACTATTACTTCACACGTTAAATGACACAAACCCAACCATTGCTACCGATTGAGCAGTGGTCAAGTTTTTCATTAAACCTTTGATCTAGTACTTGGTGGGATTAGCGTGGCGGTTGTTCATTGGCGGTGGTGACGTCACTACTTACAGTACATTTTTCTGTTAGGGTTGGTAGAGCAACATGGTGGCAGCCATTTTTATTCTGATATTAGTGTGACGGAGCTTGCCAGTCCTCGATTTGCCTGTTGGCCTTGGGCAGAGCTTACCTCCTGGCGCCGTTACACGATGGGCCTTGGTTGGTTGGGACATGGGACCCTCATATTGTCATCCCCATCGTCCTGGCGTTTATCAACTTGACCCCTTAGGCTTGTCTTGCGTCTGATGTCCTTGTGCCCTCGGGTTCATTTAGTGCTGGCACTCCCCGCTGCACTGGGCCCCTGGGGGCGATTAGTGGAATATTGTGGCCTCTTTCTTTATTTAAGAATTTGCTATGCAATATAATGCAATGTAAAAGATTGTATATAAAATTGTGTGAAAGGCTTTCCACGCATGCGTGAACCTAAATTCTCGTGCTAGGCTTTCCTTTGGTTCTTTGCTATCTTCTCTACTTTTGCTCGACCAACGCGGACCGATTTAGGGTCTGCTCTTCTGGCCTTATGCAGGTCGGGCCTATTCAAAATTAGGACTACAATTCTGAAGGAAAGTCTAAAAGGTTTTAAGGCGAACGTTCGATAACATCCACCACCGAAATGCTGTAAATCGTGGCAAGCCTTCTAACTTCCTTCATCCAACCATACCATACAAATAAACTCCAGATGCAACTGATTTCCAGCCTGGACGTATTTATTTCCATTTTAACCAAATTTAACCAGAAGTGCGACGCCATTCGACTATAAATCACAAATCCAACTCCTAGTCGCACTATTTGGTGCATCGGCCGGGAATCGAACCCGGGCCGCCCGCGTGGCAGGCGAGCATTCTACCACTGAACATTCTACCCGAAACTTGGCGGGTTCTTTCACCATTGTGGGTTTTGCTTCGGATTTACTTAGTGTAAGCAAGAGGGAGAGATCTGGAGTGTCCGTTACAACGTGAGTTGCTCTATTTGCATTGGTATTTTATTTAGAAACACCCCTTCGCACCCTCCTTCCCCCCTTGCCCCCGTGATGTGCCCACAAAGTTCAACATATTACCAGGACTGTCAAAAAAAAACATTCAAGATGCACGGCTTCTTGAAGAGATCTCTTTTTTTTCGTTAACGATGCGAAGACTATTATTACTATTTACAATGGAGTTGTCAGAAATCTTCTATGTTATGGTTCTATTATCTGGAACCCATCACAGCATTATTTGATAGATGAGATTGAGAGGGTACAAAGAAAACTAACTCGATTTCTGTGCTACAAATGCTCTTTAAATCGGAATAACTTTACGTACGAAGAACTCTGCAAGGAATTCCAAATTCCTACTTTAAAACAATTTCGCTTATGCCTTGGCTTGAATTTCATGTATAAACTTATTCACAACAGAATTCAGTGTTGCGAACTGTTGAAAAGGTTATGTCTCCACGTACCCTCTGTCTGTACTCGAAAAAATGTAATTTTTGGTGTGCCCACTGCTCGAACCGAATACCGAAGCGAGTGTGGCACCATTCACTTCCCAACTTTTGTAACTAAAACAATTTGAGTCCGTTCACCACTTTCCACAGCTGGAAACGCTCTGTACAAAACTGCTTCACCCTTCACCATTCTCCCCCCTGATTTTTTTTCTTTTGCGCTTTAATTTTTGTAATTGGGTTGTGATTGCATGTAAAATCAATTTTGAAATAAATAAAATAAATAAATAAATGTGTTCTTTTTATGGAAAATTGAGGGCAGATGACAAATTCCGAGACTTTTTTGTTGCGAATGCCGATTGTTGTCCAAAATCTGGACCAGTTTGCGAAAGTTGTGAAAATCTGCTAGACTTTCGGCTTTCCGTGAAAAGTTGCAGAATCGCGGAATAGAAGAAAACTGTATTCCCTGAGCACTAGGGCATTTGTCATGCTCACAGCTTCAGCCTTGGCTCCCTAAGGCGAGAGGGACAATTTTTCTAGGTAATCCAACCAGAAATTCATAGGGGTGGTCAGGTCAGTATGGCTGAGCAGTAGGACGTCATCCTTCGGTCTTAAGAGGGTCGTGGGTACGATTCCCCGCTCAGGCAGTCTGACGTTTAAATCCAAAAAGCAACGTATATATAGGTTTGTATCTGAATTTATTTATTACTTTTCGAGCCCATTTGGCTTTCCGCCATGTTTATAAATGCTGAACAAACGCCGATATTTTGCTCACAAAAGGCAACAGCACGCAGTCACGTGATATGCGATGAGCGAGGCGATTCGCGTAACTGACTGCGGTCGAACGTTTTGAAATCGGCGAGTGTTGATTTCATTACAATAGTGTGTGTTGAGTTAGTTCTCTTTTAGGGGGGGGGGGGGGCAGGCCTAATAGGAAAAAAAATTACAGTTACTAGCCTACTAAAAAATAATAGTTGTCCTACGTTTTAAACCTAGGTTTAATCCTTCGATTTCAGTGGTGTAAAATTTTTTCTGGGGGGTAGGCTACAAATTTTACGCCTCGCTTTACGCCCACATCCCCTCCCCCCCCCCTGCCAGAAAATGTATGACCACCTTATTTTTATGGATCTGGTTCATTTCACAGACAGCCACTTCACATAAACTTATTTCACGGCCACTCATTTCACTGGCACGATTATTTCACAGACATGCATTTCACCGAGAATCATTTCACAGACATGATCATTTCACAGAAATTCGTTTCACAGACATGCATTTCAAAGACATGTTCAACAACTTTTTTTTTTTCATTCCCTAATAATTGTTTTTATTTCTTACATTAGCTGCTTAGGCTACCCATCAAAAATAAAAATTAACGGCAGCTTGGCTTGACCTTCCTAACAATCAAATCCGTTTATATAACAGCACAACCACAGAAGTAGGGGAGGAGGAAGGAAAGTGAGGAAAGAAAAATAGGTAGGTGATGTGGAACTTGGGGGGGGGGGGGGGGGGGGGGGGAAGGAATGATACGAAAGGGAGGACCCGTCAACAGTTGGTTATTAGCACCCAAACCTTGACGAATCAAGCCCTATTTTGGGTAACAATACACTACGCAGCTCAAGAACTGCCAACAGTACACAGTAGAACAGTGCAGTACAGGGCAAATGGCTGGTAAAAAAAAAAGTATAGAGGGGGAGCGAAATACCGGTAACCAATTTTTAAAAATTTTAAGCTGTAGCTAGTGAAATGTCCGGGAAGCGACCGTGTGAAAAAAACTCTTGTCAACTTTAAAAAAAAAACTTTTGACGGGTGAGCAGCAGTATAAAAAAAAAAAAAATTGGGGAATTTTAAAAAGTTTTTAAAACTCTGAAAAAGTATGACATGCATGTGAAATGAATGTCTAATTGTCTATGAAATGATCGTGTCTGTGAAATGAATGTATGTGAAGTGAAATTATCGGCTCCCATTTTTATTTTAAATTTATTTTTATCGCTTTACGTAATGTAATAGCGAGTAAACATTCTCAAGGATTTTTTTCCCTCTAGGTTCGCTCGTTTTGTTATTTTTTTTTCTGGAGGGGGGGGGGGGAAGCTCCATTTTACATTTGCTGTTGCAATTTGTAATAATCCGTGTTGTTTTTTTCATTTTCACCATATAGAGCAATGAAGTCATAATTTCGACAGTTGGTCAAATTTGTTTCAAGTTCCATGTATATAGTTCAGTTTCGAAAGCATGCATCTATATTTTACCCTTTACACTAACATGTAACAGCCTCACACTAACATGTAACAGCGATGACGGGGTCTGACCGACATTAGCGTAAGTTGCGTTCAGTTTAGTGTTGGCGGCGGCCACTTTGCGCCGTGGTGCACACCTCTAGCCCGAACGAAATCTTCTTCAAATCGACTGAAGCGCCGACCTTGCTCCTGGCGGCCGGTGATTTCGCACGGACAAGCGCAGACTTGAATGTTCACACTCTGGTGTAAAAATATAATCTATCAAACTCTGTGGTGTCGGCCAATCCCGGCAGCATTGCTGACTGCGAAGGTTTGGAATGCATTGTTTCTAGTACAGTTGCACCGCCTGGTTGCACCGCGTTGCTGCTACTTATGAAATTAAATCGGCAGGCAAAATATAGGCCTAAAAGTTGAAAATTACGCCTAAAATCAAAAATAGGTCTAAAAGCTAACACATTTTATCCGGCAATTATGGTTATCTGCTTCTAGATTATACAATAGAAATCGCTGTGCGTGATAGAGGTGTGATCCTCAACATGTGTGGAAAGTGTTGAGGGTGTACAGAATAACGGTTGCGACTACGTAGTCGCTGTAGCCGCTCGTTTAGTTGTCGTTACGGTTTTGTCCGTATTTTGCAACTTCCTAGGTTGTTTCACACCAGTCAAGATGGCAATTCTTTATCCCAATGTTACCTTCTTTTAAAATATGAAGCCGAAAATTACCATTTTAATGACTAGAAATGTTTTTATTTTTTTATATTTTTAACAGTAGGCAACCCTTGAAAAACTGAGTTTTTATTCACTACAAGTGCTCTATTCACATACTAGCATCGTACCCGGCTTCGCCCGGGGATTTGTTTGACCCGTGGTTGTTTCCCAGTATTTGCTCGGTGCTGCCTGATCGTTCACTGCAACAGTCGATTTTTGTTTGTGTAACACTCCCTCTTTCCGTCAATCGTCTCCCTCCCCTCTCCCCTCCTCTCCCTCTCCTCTTGGTTTCCTTCCCTTTCTCCTCTTTGCTATACGTAGTTAAATGTGGATGGTTATTTGAATTAATTGAACATATGACGGCTTTGCCGTTTAGAAAGAAGGATTAGAGCGCGTATGCCCATACTCACAGCTGTCAAGGAACACGAATAAAAACGGAGTAGAGTTCACTCGAACGCAACGAAGTATAATTTGAACTCCAATGCCAGGTAACAAGGATACATTTTACTCAATGGTTATGTCAGAAAGTGAACACTGTTTGTATTTGAAATGTTTAATGTTTGTGCATATGTATGCACTTAATTTGTGTATTATAGTAGCTGATTTTCAAAATTTGTCTGAGTTTGACCCGTGGTTGTTTCCCAGACATTTTAAGTCTGATTCTTGTGAGTGGTTATATGCGTATTTTGTGTGTAGGCTGGCATGTGACAATCCTTGTTCCCTGGAATTGGAGTTCAAATTATAGTTCGATGCGTTCGAGTGAACTCTAATCCGTTTTTATTCGTATTCCTTGATAGCTGTGAGTATGGGCATACGAGCTCTAATCCTTTTTTTCTAAACGGCGAAGCCGTTTTTTGTTCAGTTAATTTGTTGGTTTTTTTCTCTTCATTTTTATTGTAATAGCTACGGTGTGGGCCATCACATACGGATGTCCACGGGTATGTCCACGGTGCACCCAATTTTGTTTGCGGAAAAACAAATCATTAGAAATGCGTATTTCTGTTCAGGTTCTGCCCAAGCTTTTTTCCATGTTTATTATTTGATGGCAACACACTAGCGTGTTTGTAGAGTATCAACTGATGGATAGTTGATTCTGCATTGTTGCTAGCAGAACAACAATGAGGAAGTAGGTGGAGATCGGGAGTCCGATAGGAGAGGAGTGGTTAGGGACGGGGTGTACCATAGGAAACCCAGTGGTGGTGAAGGCGGGTCAGCAGGTGTGGGGGTGCCAATTGCTCCCAAAGCTTCCTATGTGACTGTAGTAACCTCCCGGTTGGAGCCTGTGGTGGAGGACGAAGCTGCTGCGTTTGAGATGGAGGAGGGTGGCCAAGATATCGTTGACCATGAGCCACAGGAGGTCCCACGTGACCTCACTTGGCTACAGCGTTTGTACAAAGGAGCCCTGGCAAACATTCCCATGGAGAGGACGCTTGTTATATTGGCGTCTGAGGCTGGTCGCCCGTATTTGTTGGAAAACGTGCGTGATGCACTGGCGGAAGTTGTTGATTTGCGACGAATTGCCGGCCTCTGTTGGTTGAGGGCAAATAACGCCTTTCAGGTAGAATTTGTGGACCGGAAGGCAAAGATGCTGATAAAGGAGAGGGGCCGTCTTCAGGTAGGTGGCTACCCAGCGACTGTCTTTGACTTGCAGGATCGCTCCCTCAAGTTCCGGATGCATTGGCTCCCACTGGACGTGCCTGATGCAGCTATTGTGAGAGCATTGGCAGATTTCGGGGAAGTTTCTGGTTTGCGACACGAGTTCCACTCAATGGAAGGATTGCGTCACTGCCGTACTGGGGTTAGGTGCGGTACTTTGAAGCTAAGGGACTCAGTGCTCGTCGAGGACGTCCTTGATGTCGTTAGAGTCCTGGGAGTTGCCTCCCTGTTGTCTGTGGCGGACAGGCCACCCAGGTGCCTGAAATGCAGGAAAAGAGGACACGTGAGACGTTTTTGCCCGTTTGTTGTCTGCAATGTTTGCAACGTAGCCTTACCTCGTGACGCCCTGTGTGTCCACCTCGCACCTCCTGTGCCTTCCGAACCTGTAGCTGCTGTAGAGGAGGTGGTGCGTACCGTTGCTCCTGCTGGGGCTGACGACCCTTCATCGAGTGCTCCAGTAGCTGATTCTTCAAGCGCTTGGTCTACGCAGAGAAGACCACGGCGACGAAAGGCTTCTTCTTCCCGTTCGGCTTTGGCCAATTCTCCACCTCTCCCGAGACAGGTGGCAGTGGAGGAGAACCGTTTTTCACTTTTGGCTGGTGATGAAGATTTCGAGGATAAGGAGGGAAGTGGTGATTTGCTGAGCGGTGCAGTGGCTTCAGTGGGTGATTTGTTGGAAGATGGTGGGGAGGGGACCCTGATGAAAGTGTGCCCGGATTCTGCAGCTCCTGGCGTTGGTGGTGGTGAAGGTGATCAACTTTGTGGTGTTAGTGTAGGAGGTGATATACCGAGTGAAAGTGTTCCTAATGGTGGAAATATGTGTGTTGCCTTTGGGGAAACCAGTGTATCAGGAGTGTTAGCAGATGATGATGGAGTTAGCAGCTTAGGCAGAGTAGATGTGTGTAGTGACGCAGCAATGTCGTGGTCCAGCGAGGTAGCTATGCTGAATGGGGAGTCAGATGGTGGTGAAGTGTCTGTTTCAAAGAGGGGGAACAGTGATACGTTCTCTCAAGAGGGGGAAAATGAGCTGCTGATGGTGCAGGTGTCTCCGTAGTGTGTTGTGGCGTTTATCCTGCTCCGTTCGTTATTTGTACCTGGAATGTACGAGGTATAGGGAATAAGGGGGAAGAGTTGGAGTGGTTGGGAACTAAAGTTGAAATTTTGGGTTTGGTTGAAACCAAGCTGCCAGTCGGGTTTGTCCCAAGTCTAAATGGTTTTTTGTGCGTCGCTGGCCCTGGCGGCTCAGGGGTGAGGGTGCTCATTAAGGATTGGGTCCCGTTTGTGACCCCTCCCTTTCGGGGGTGCAGGGGTGTTGATGCATGCGTGTTCCGGGTGTGGTGGGGCCTAGGGTGGTTGACCATCGGAATAGTCCACGTCACTGGAAGGGTCTCGTATAATGAGTGGGTGGAGTGGGTTGGGTCCCTCCCCCGGCCCTTGGTTTTAGGGGGGGACTTCAACGCACATCACTGGCTCTGGGGGAGTGGTCGTTGTGGTGCCCGTGGACGTCTGATTGCTGAATCCGTGGACTGTTTGAGCCTCTCTGTGCTGCAGAATGGCACACCTACGTTTGTAAGGAGGTATGGGGGCCAGATCCAGGAGTCAGTCCTGGCTATGTTCCTCTGCTCGAACGAGCTGGCTTCCCGGTTCTCATTCGAGGTATCATCGGATTTACGGGGTAGCGACCACTTTCCTGTGGCGTTAACCTGGGATGGCGGGGGGCACGGCCGACTTGGTGGTGTCGTAGCACAGGTTCCGCCAGTTGTCGATTCTGGTGAGTTTGCCCCTTGGCTTAGAAAGTGGGTTGGTGGGAGGTGTGGTACCAAGCGCTGCCTACGTGGAAAGTCTGGTAGATGGGGCCGTGTGGTGGTGTGGTGGACTTCGGTGTGTGTGACTGCTGTGCGGGATCGTCGCCGTGCCTGGCAGCGATTTTGCCGATGTCGGTCTGACCAACGGTGGTTCGAGTTTGTTGGGATTGCCCAAGAGACTCGGTTTCTTCTCCGCAGGGAGAAAGCGATGTTTGGGGCGAGGCTATGTGACCAGGTATCTCAGGGCCTTTCTCTGTCGCGTGTCTGAGCCTTGGTCCGCCCGCGTGATGTAAGTGCTGCTGTTGTTTGGGTTTTTGGCCATTCCAACGAGGTTCGTAGGGGCCCAAAGGTGGCTGAGGCTTTTAATGCCAGTTTCGCGGAGGTCTATGGTGCACTGAGGGGTCCTCCTCCCCCGCCCACCAACTTGAGGGTCGGGTTGGATGAGGCTGACCAGCCGCTGGTCTTACAGGAACTCTCTGCGGCGTTAGCCTCTTGTCGGCTTGGGAGTGCTGTGGGGATTGACACGGTCTCTTATGACGACCTCCGTGGCCTAGATCGTGATGGGCAGAAGGCGTTGTTGGACTTCTTTCAGACTCGGTTCGACGGGGCCCCGGTACCGGCCTCCTGGCTCTTCTCTGTCCTTACCCCGGTGCTTGGCAGGGGCAAGCCCCGCTCCTCTGTCACGAGTTACCGGCCAATTGCGCTCCTTTCGTGCGCTCGCAAAGTCTACGAGAGGATACTAGTGAATAGACTGGTGTGGCAAATTGAGGGTTCGGGCGGGTTGTTCGGCGCTCAATTTGGGTTCCGGAAGAATCGGGGAGCTCAGGACGCAGTGCTGTACCTTGAGTCGGGCATCAGGGAGGCTTGGGTTAATGACTGCTTCGCCGTAGCTGTTTTCCTGGACATAAAGGCGGCCTACGATATGGCTGATATATCGTGGGTAGAGTTTTCCCTGAGGTCCCTGGGTGTTGGCGGAAAGCTTCTTGCTGCGGTTATGGCGCTGCTCGGCGTGCGGCGCTTTGCGACAAGGGCTGGGGGTGCGTGGTCCAGTGTTAGCTCCACTGACCGCGGCCTCCCCCAGGGTAGTTGTCTGAGCCCGGCTCTGTTTGCAGTGGCGATCAACGCTGTCCTAGTAGAGATGAACTCTTCGGTCAACGTGGTCGCGTATGCAGATGACGTGGCAGTTTGGCTTACGGGGAGGGACTTGCCTGTGATTTTGGCTTCTCTTGAGGTGGCTATTGCAAGGGGGTCGTCTGCACTGGCGGCTAGAGGCCTTCAGTTAGCCAGTGCGAAGACGGAGCTGATGATTTTCCGCCGGGGGAAGTCCTGGGAGGGCTCCATTTTGGTAAACGGGTCGCGGGTCGCAGTGAAGCCGAAGGTTCGCTACCTTGGTTTTTGGCTGGACCCGCAACTGTTGTGGACCCATGATGTGGCAGCCGTGAAGCAAAATGTGTCAGCCTGTTCGAATGTGCTGCGGTCCATCGCTACTAATGCGTCCGTTGCGAAGCGTGCCACTGTCGTTTCCTTTTACAAGGTCTATGTTCGCTCTTGCGCGGATTTTCATATCCCTGTTTTGGCCAGCTCTCGGCAGGCGATTAAGGAGGTTCAGGTTGCTATGAATCAGTGCCTTAGAGTGGTCACCGGTTGTTTGCCATCTACCCCAGTGCCTGCTCTGCATGTGGAAGCTGGCGAGCGCCCTGTTGCCTTTCGGGCCAGGGAGCTGTTGGCTAGAATCTGTCTGCGGGCAGTTGGGAGGGGCAGGTCAGACCCCTTGGGTCGTATTCTGTTGGACTATATGTCCTTGTCGGATAGGGCCCGTGGTTTGCTTGGTGCTCCAGGCCATGGGGCCACGCTTCTTCTGCTGGACGGGATGGATGGCTTTCCTACTCCGGTTTCTGTCCATCCACTGGCCCCGTGGCTGTGGTGTCCAGCGGCGGTGGCTTCTGTGCATTCGGAAAGAGGCACGACTAGTCGTTCGGCTGTTCAGGTGTTCTGTGACGCTTCCTTCTTCGTGGAACGGGGGAAGGGGGGGTTGGTGTCTGTGTTCCGTGTTGGCGGCTGGAGTACCGGTTCTCTCTTCGCCCGCTCCCCTCGGCCTTCGTGGGGAGGCTTGCGGCTATTTCTGTGGCACTAGACATTGGTTTGGATATGCAGTTGCCTGAGTTCTGTGTACTCACCGATTCCTTGGCTAGTATTGGCTTCCTGAGGCGTTGTTTTCTATCTCTCCAATGTTCCCACCCGATCGCTTTTGAGATAGGGTGGAAGCTTTTTGCCCTTTGCCAGCGCGGCAGGTCAGTCTCCCTTGAGTGGACTGCGGGCCACTCAGGCTGCTTTGGCAATGAGCTGGCAGACAGTCTAGCCAGGCAGGGCTCGGATGGGGAAGGGGGTGTGATCAGTCTTGCCATGGGTCCCAGGGACCTACGGCCTGTGGTTGCGAGGGTTGTTGAGCGTGAGTGGGCTGCGGAGTGGTCTGCCTGTCCAGTGGGCAGGGGTTTGTACGAGTTGCACCCAACCACAGCCTACCCTAGGTCTCTTGACAGTTTCTCCCGTCGCGTGCGGGTTTGCTCTCCAGACTTCGAACTGGTCATGTTCAGCTCAGGGCTCACATGTTCAGGTTGGGGTGGTCTCGCTCTCCTCTTTGTACCTGTGGCGGTGGGGAAGAGACTGTACGTCATTTTTTGGTGGAGTTCCCGGTACCTCGTGCATAGGGTCCAGGGTGCTTGCTGGTTTTTTTGGTGATTTGTAAGTTGCTTATTGTACTGGTGGCATTTGGTTTTAGTTTTTAAGTAGGCTAGACTGAGCACTTGGTGATATAGGCCTGTACGCTCAAATAAAAAATAAATAAATAAAAATAAGTATTATGGCAAACAATCGCGTTAACAATTCAACTAGCTTCCCGAAGCCTGCATTGAAGAAGTAAATAAATCGCAGAGTCATGTCGGCCGTCCAATTTTGAGGCCTCAAAATTATAGACTTTGCTCCAGACGGTTTAAAACTGAAAGATTAAATCGAAAACCAAGACCATTTCATTTTGGTTCTTGACAACGATTGACCATATTTAATGGAGCCGCCCCGAAGCTACTACGACAATGTTACTTTCCCCGTGCCCGAGCATCGTTGCATCTTGTTCGCGTAAGCTACAATCCGATCTTGTGCTCCTCGCCTTTTGTTTCCCCATTGTTACATGTTGCAGCATTGTAACATTTTGACATTGTTAGCTGCGCCGCCTCCGCCTGTCCACTTTTTGAAATTTCTCGTGCGCAAACGAACTCTAATAAGCACTGCCTGCCGGCTGTGCTAATTAATAGCAAACACCCCCAGAAATTCTCTTTTAGGTTGAGTTAATGCGTTATCGTATGCTTAATGGTGGTAGCTCACTCCCCCCCCCCCCCCCACTCCCAGTGTTTCGCTGTGGCTTAAGCGATGCGTACCGTGTGAAAAAGAAGTGTGGATGACGTCATGTAATACTTGCCCTTGAGATTACGACGGTGTTCGGTTAGAAGGATAATTGTTAGAGCCAATTGTTAGTCGAGGCAACAATGTGCCAATTTCAACTTCGTTTCAGGGCAACAACGTCCCAGTTTCAACTTCAAGCCAAAGAATTGACACACTCGCACGTTTTCATTGTTCCCCTTTCGGGAGTCGTCGTTGCGGTTGCTTCATTTCTGCTATGAGACTTTGGTTTATAATGTAAGAAGATTTAACGTAGGTGGAAACTTTCAATTGGGCGATTCGTACCTAGCTCCCGGGACATGACAATTGAACTTTACAGGGGGCACCATACTGAACACACGACGTTCCATGTACACGTTAAAGGCGTCTTTTCACGTTTTATAACTCCTAGATGCAGCAACGTAGAACCTTCGATCAATATAACGAAAATAGCGGTAAATTATAAAAGAAACAACACTTCGCTGCAGCGCCGCGAATTTTCACAACTAAAACGAGATCACGTGACCCATATCAGCCTATTGGATGACGGAGAATCTGGAACGTGGATGCTGTGTTTAGAATATGGGCAACGCTATCAAGATGGCGAACCGGCACCTTTAACAGGGTGGAAAACTCAAGGAATTTAAACTACGTTTGAAACTCGGCGAGAAACTCGGGGAATTCTCAGATTTTTTTACAAAAAGCCTGAAAAAAATTAAGATTTTAAATAATGTGTTTCTCATCTAAAAGCTTCGGCCTTTTATACACAAATCTGGTAAAATGTGCGAAAAAAATTGCATACTAAAACTACGGTAAATAGCCTGGAAAATGACTTCATCTATACTTTGGAAAACCTGGAAAAGTCAGGGAAAGCGATTTCAGTATTTTAGTGGTAAACCTGTTTAAGTTTATACAATGATAATTTTCGGCTTCAAGTTTTAAAAGAAGGAAACATTGGGATAAACAATTACCATCGTCACTGGTGTGAAACAACGTAAGAAGTTACAAAATACGGACAAAACCGTAACAGCAGCTAAACAAGTGGCTGCCGCGACTAACTAGTCGCCATTTGTCTCTGTACAGTTTCAACACTTTGCAGTGTTCAGGCGCACACCTCTATTCACGCACAGCGATCTCTATTATATAATCTAAAAGCAGTAACCATCATAATTGCCGGTTAAAAATGTGTTGGCTTTTATGGCTATTTTACATTTCTGGCGTAATTGTCAACTTTTAGGCCTATTTCTTAATATTGATTTCGTCCTTTTTTATTTGTTTGATTTCGTCCTCTATAATTTGTTCGTCCAAGTTTTAATGCTGCAGAAAGTAAAACAGCGAACGAAACAGAAACAAATAAGGACGAAACGAAACCAAGTTTTAGCCGATTTTCAGTAGCGGTGGGAACAGAACCGGATCTTTAAGTCCAGTGGTCCCGAGCACTACATGAAGAACCCTGCCTTTAACCATAAACTACCCTGTTGTTTTAGTGTGTGGATTTCATAAAAGAATTACGAAATGTAAAACAGACCAGTTACTGCCAATTTCACATGTTCTGAAAGATTTCTTCGTCAAACTGTTTTCAATAAAATTCGTATCTGCAGCTTTATTCGTAGAGTTACTAAACGGGATTCTTGTCTCCACAGAACGCTCTTAGCATCAAACTGTTTCATTACGCACTCTACTATTGGTTATTAGGAGAATTTAAATAAAGTTGGGAAAGATTGTTTTCGTCAGCAAATAGTATTATTTTGTGAGGTAAAGGCAGAAAGTCAACAATATACGGACCTTTTTAATACCTACATTTTAAGCCATAAAAATTTAAATCGGTTCAAATCGGTTTAAATCGGTTCGATCTCTAGGTGAGCGCAAAATTTGCCCAACAAGAATAACAACAAGAATATGGTAGTTACATTGAAACATCGTTCAAAAGGCCTAGTGATTTGTTCATACCTACATTTTAAGCTCTAAAAGTTGAAAACCGGTTCATTGCTTTCGATCTCCAGGTCAGGGCAAAGATCCCAACAACAAGAAATGGCTATTCTGTGGAGGCCAAACGGGTTCAATTGTTGTCTTTAAAAGTTTTAATGAGTGAAATAGTTATAACATGACCCCCAAATACCGAATATCGTTGGTCTATGTGAATTCTGGACGAAACTATAGCGTATCAAAGTTTGACGTTTAACATGGAAGTTCATGTTTAGGCTTAGGGTGTATTTATGCAACGACTCGCTTTTGCATTCTCGCAGCTAGAATTTAATCGCGATGGCAAAGATGTCGTTGCCATGGTAACAACGCTATCTGGATTAGCTAAATCCGGCACCGTTTGAGTGAATACTTTCAGTCTTACAATCCGTGACGATAAGGCAATCAGTTCCTCCTGACGAAACCATTTCCCAGTCGCTTCAGAACTCCATTTTTCACTGTTTCCGTTGCGAGACGGCAGCACTAAAACCGCCGCCATGTTGGAACTTCATACGATTTCTAACTTCTAGCTGCGAGAATGCAAACGCGAGTCGAAGCTGAGGCCGAAAACTGCCTTGCCTTGCCCTGTTTCAAATTATACAGCAGGTAAAAACAGCACATCAGCGAACATCGTATACACTAAACTTCTGAGCAGTGCTCCGTAGTTTCTTGGTTCGGGTCCCGGTGAAATCATCTGGATAAAATAAGTTCATAGTGAAGTCTCATCGAATTTTTATTAGCTATTTTTATTATATGAATTTCGCTGTTGTTTTGTTGTGTTTCTTTAACAACAAGGAATATTTGAGGTGAACAAATTGAATAAATAAAAATTAAGAAAAATACCGATTCATGAGGTGAACACGAACTTGAGCATTTAAAATTTAGTTCCTCTCCCGACACCTCTTGAATCAGCATTTTAAAAAAATTCTCATTTTAATTAAATTAGTACATTTGTTAACGGTGCGTATTGTGTGCGTGCCGTATCTTGAGTTCTGCAAGTATTTTGTGAGTGGCTACGTCTTCCTGAAGGGCGTGGCTTTAATCGATGGCCGCCATTGTTTTTGTAACCATCTTGGATACCAACAAGGCACTCTGCTACTGAAAACGTACAATCGATTATCTGTGTTCGCTATGCGGAGAACTCAAGATAGGCCGCGGACACTATACAAGGTGCTGCCAACGCATACATTATTTTTCAAAAAAAATTATCCTATACAATTCTAAAATGCGTTAAAAAAGCAACTCGTAAATTCGGTATAGTTTCCTTTATTTCATATCATAAATACAAATAAATATTAAAAAAAACCATTTAACCACAATATTATTATTGTGGTCCCTTTTCGCATTTTTCTTAAACCTTGACGATCGCTTGGTTTAGGTTTTCAGTGATATCTGCTGCTGCCCTCTGTCTGTTGTGGTTGGAAGTTCAACGTTGGGCGGAAGTTGTTGGCCTTTGGCCGGAAGTTGACTTCTGAAGCCTGGCTGAAAGTGGGTTTAGCAGGAGCGGAGAACAAAGTGGCCTGATCGTTAGGCTTAGCGGGGGCTGGTGGGGCACTGAAAATGGTAACCTGCAATGAAAAAAAAATGACAAAGTTAAAAAAGATGATAAAATCTATATAACTAAGATCGTAATGTTTGTTTGTTTGTTTGTTTATATGTGTGTCGCCAGATCCCCGAGATTACCACTAATAATTCTCATTTCTTGTGTTTGTGCGTCCAGACGGTATGTCTGTCAAACGGAATTGTCTGTTCTGTATGAGTAATGATTCCAACTGTGTTTTCAACAAAGAGGCACAGTACGGGTGACGTCATATGTTTTTCCAGTCACAATATTTTCATGCAAACGGGATTTAGGCCTCTACGTATCTTAACCCTGAATATAACTAAATCCAATGAAAGTTTGGCCTACCGCTAATGAGAGGGAAATCACAGTATTTTCACGTAAACGGGAAATCACTACAGCGCTCTATAAAACCGGACATATAGGGGAGGGGGGGGGCTGCCCTAGTTGTTACAAAAAAAGGCCGATTAGCAAATTTACATCGGCAGGTACAATGGTATCAGATTAAATCGTTATCGGTTAAAAAAACTTGAGATTTTGTCCGATAATTTCGCGGTTGGAAATACACCATTTTAACAATTTTTTTCCAGCAGCTAGTTTAAAGCTCGTGACATAATCGATAAGATATTTTCGAAAAGGACAAAAATAAGTTCTAAAATAGATTCATGAGCAACAAATATTCTCATGAAGTAAAAAAATAAAAAGAAAAAAGAATGAAATGTCCTTGTCAATTCTGCTTTTGTGGTTGGAATACACCATTTTAACAATTTTTTTCCAGCAGCTAGTTTAAAAGCTCATGACATAATCGATAAGATATTTTCGAAAAGGACAAAAATAAGTTCCAAAATAGATTCGTGAGCAACAAATATTCTCATGAAGTAAAAAAAAAAAGAAAAATGAATGAATTGTCCTTGTCAATTCTGCATTTTTTTTTTGCCAATTTTCAGTTACGCGATAAAGGAGCCCGATCTTCAAGTGCATTGGCTCCAACCACTACATGAAGAGCACCGCCATTTACCATCAATGTCGTGTCATCACCATACTTTCTTTTCCCATTGATTTGTATAGTGGCTTATCGAATGGTTTGAGGTAATACTTAAGCAACGATTTCGCTTCACATTTTTACAGCTTGAATTTGCAGCTTGAATTTGCACATTTTTGCAGCTTCAAGGTCTCTAAAGCGTCGTTTCCATAGTTCTAACCAGCGAAACAGTCCACCACCACATCACTACCATACCGCCTTTACCGATATTATTAAATACAGTATGGTAGCCCTGTCGGTGTGGTAGTGTTGTGATGATGGAATGGTTCACCCGTTCGAATCCGGATCGAGTCACTTGGATGAAACGTAAGTGTATAAAGGTGGATAACTGCACTGTGATATTTTTAATGTCTGATTTTCCCAGATGGCTTATAAATCTCCAATATACCCTTGTCGTTTCCATGGAAACAGCACTACCTGGATTAGCTACCTACAAAGCGTTTGGGGAATTGTTTGCATCTTGCAGTCCGTAACAATAAGATACAGAATTCCTCCTGACGGAAACAATTTTTAAGTATTTTTTAAGCTCTGACTGATTTAGTTTCAGTTCGGTAGAGCCACACTGTCACCGTCTTTATACTCGGGTTATTTCTACCGTCTAAGTACAAGGGCGCGTTTATGCAACAACTCGCCTTTGCATTTTCGCAGCTAGAAGCCAGAAAACATATAAAATTGCCACATGGTTGTGGTTTTAGCTGTGCCGGCTCGCAATGAAAACAGTTTATAATGAGAGTTCAGAAGGAACTGTGGAAATTGTTTCGTCAGGAAGAATTCTTCATCTTATTCTCACGGATTATAAGACTGCAAGCATCTACCCAAATGAATTCGGATTTAGCTAATCCAGGTAGTGTTGTGACAATATCAACAACATCTTTGCATCGCTATTAAATCCTAGCTGCGAGAATGCAAAGATCTGCGAGATTTTGGCATAAATGCACCCTGAAGCGGTTAGACTTCAGCGAGGGAAATGTCGTTCTGACTTTCAATTCAGGTAAATTTAAGAAATGGTGTTTCACCATAAATAGTGAAAAAAAAATTACAGAAAACTTACCCCTTCTGGTTCGGATGCTTGTGGGGGAGCAGACTGTTGGTAGGAGGATTGTTGGGGAGCGGATTGTTGGTAGGAGGATTGTTGGGGAGCGGATTGTTGGTAGGAGGATTGTTGGGGAGCAGACTGTTGGTACTGAGACTGGCTTTCCTGACGAGCCTCGTACTTAGGGGCTTCGTATTTTGGGGCTTCGAAGGTGAGTGGCTTGTTTTCAACATGAGCTACGAATCCATTGGCATCAGCCGTGTACGTAACGATTCTCAAAGTGCCATCAGCTTCGACGAGGGAGTAAGACCCCTCCACCTTGTCGGCGTATCTGCTCTCGTCACGGGTTTGGTAGTTGTATGAGGGTTCGTCTTTCACTGTCCATTTCACCTTGTAGTCGATATCGTGCTCGGCCGGAGGGGCAGATTGCTGGTACTGCGGGAAGAAAATTGTAAAAGTTTGTTAGTTGCAAAACTAGTTTTTCTTCCGTACAACTTCACTTTTAATTTACTAAAAAAAAAAATTTTTTAAACGGTTGGAACAAATCGCTGGCTGAAGTTTATTTATTTATTTTTTTCATTTAGCAGACAGCAGCTAATTAACAATTATTTTTAGTTAGGAAATAGACCAGCACGTGTGATCTTGTGAGATGAAATTATTGTATAACGTCTGTATTTATCGACTGATTTAATACAAAAAAATGAAAACCGGTTTGTTTATACGAGCATTCATTTGCTTCAGGTTTAAAAAAATTCAGTCCCACTAAAAATATTTTTAAAAATAAAAACTACGTGACAGAATGCTATTTAAAAACAAGAGACGAAACGCAATGGACCTAACACTAAGTGGAATAGCACGACAATTGAACCGTTTTCAAGTGACTGCTTTAAAAAAACATGTCAAGCAACTTAAAGACGCATTAATCCTTCCGGCATGTCGTGCAACCCGTCGAGAAGACGTTTGCAACATTTACAACGTTTGCAACAATTACACAGGTTAGAGCTAATGTCGCAAAATAATCTCGTACGAAAGAAAAAAAACAAGAAAATGTCTGTGTTGGGAACACTTACATACGTTCGAACTATTGTCGCAAAACCGAGTCATACAGGAAAGCCAACAGGGAGGCATGTGCCTTTAAAAATTAATAAAACAACAACAAAGCAGATGAGTTAAACGGGACGGAAAGCCAATGGGCTCGAAATTGGTTAACTAAATACGGATGCAAACCTAAAGGCAACGTAAATAGGTTTGCATCCGTATTTAGTTAAGCAGATGAGTCACGGTTATAAACCTTACAAGTCTTAAGGATGTAAGGTCCCATACTAAAATTAAAAATTAAAATTCTATTAAATAAAAAGTCGGCACAATTCGAAAGAATTTGCCAACAGTCAGCGCTTAACTCAGCCAAGTCCGCTGGTGAAATGATTAACAGTGGTTGTTCGGCTAATGCTTTAAATAGTGGGTCCCTGTATGGAACCTTACATCCCTAACATATGATTTTTTTTTTAATTCATTTCCTTTGAGTCTTAAGTCAACCGAAGGAATTTAATGCTTGTGTGGCTGAACAAGCTCAATTTTGAACATTACCAGACTTTTAGAGAAAAAGAAATATCTGGTACAGGGAGGTGCCAACCCAGGGATTTGATCCGGGAAACCTCCGATCATCGTAGGGGCCGAATGATTGTCCAGAATTGGCCACAATAATTCCTATAACCGCTGAAGGAGCATGGTAGCCTCTCACGCTACCCTGGCCGGCAGTCCTGGCGGGGACTTTGCCAAGGTCCCCTTTCCAGGGGTTCGACCAGATCCGCAAACCTCCAACAACCAGGCTTAGCTCTCTCACAGCTCAGCTACGATGACGTAAGGTTTATAACCACCCCCATCTACTCTTCTGTTGTTTTATTAATTTTTAAATTATTTGACATGTTTTAAACCCTTCACTTGAAAACGGTTCCGAGCTAGGAGCCGAAACGTCGCCATTTCGTTGTTGACCTGCACTTGATGGCTACTCTGTTAAATTTTTTAACTACTAAAGTGCTTTTTAGCTTTCTGTTTTTTACGACAATTGAACAGCAATAGCGTCGAACAAATCAATTTGTTTTCTGCTAACGTGTTGGAGGTCTGGAGTACAGGCACCCCTGGCGTTATTTGTTCTGGCGTTATTGCATACGACAAGTTAGCAGCGATCTTGGTTAGTGACGAGCTAGCTTTCTAGCGCATTTGAGATTCAATCCAGGTTGTTTTAGTTCCTGGATTCTTGATTTCCAGTGATTTTTGGCTTCATTATTGCTTCTGACTACGTCTATCTACGTCTATTACCAAGAATTTATAGGGTTAGGGGAGGAGAATTTGTGACTGAGACTCCATACTGAAACGTCCTAGATTCATTCCAGTTAGTTCCGTCTGAGTTTATAGAGGGCGCCACGAGTTTTATGCGAGAATTTCTACTCAGTTTGCAGCCTAAAATTAAACTAACCTAAACGAAACTAGCTTGTATTTAATTATTATTTAGTTTAGCTTTATTGTAATTTAGTTTACTTTAGATTTGGGCTGAAAAATGAGCAAAAATTGCCAGATGGAACACGTGGCACCCTCTGAAAACTCTGATGGAACTAATTGGAATGGATCTAGGACGCTTCAATAGTGACTTTTTAGAGTTACAAATTCTTCTCCCCCAACCCTACATTTTCTTGCTATTACTAATGTTTACAGCTAATTTCATTACTTTGGTTTTTAAAAATTTTCCCTACCTCCATTTGCAACACGATTTTACATTTTTAACGTCAGTCTCCACTTTATTTTTTTGTGAATATCGTTTCTTACCTGTTTCGGCTTGTAGTATGAAGCTGCTTGTACGGCGGCAACCAATAGAAACAGTGAGACGACCTGGAAAAGAAAAGCAACCCCTTAGTATGGTGATGCTGCCCTGCAAGACTTATCAAATGCTATTTATAGCGAACGTTGGGTTGAAGAGCTGTCTTGCTACGGTTGAAACCAATCGTAGATCGTAACACAGGGATTAAAAAATACATTACCAATGGCTGAGACTGTTACGGTTTTTTTTACACATTTATTTTTTTATTTATTTGTTTTGCACATTTACGCTTTCTAAGGGAAAATGCTATGTCACGGCAGAAAGGGAAACTCCTAACTCAATTTCGGCAAATGCGAAGTTGAAGAAACGAAGCCGCAGATAAGAAGATAAGTAAATATACTTCCGTCGTAGCATCCGAGGACAGCAACCAAAGCGAGTATGTGTGGCCATCTAGCCCCAAAAAAATCATGTGTCGTGTGCCTGGGAATCGAACCTGGATTAGATCAGAGATTTTTTTTTAATTAATTTCTTTTGAGCCTTAAGTCAGCCGAAGCAACTTAATGCTTGTATGGATGAACCGGCTCAATTTTGAACATTACCGGACTTTTTAAAGAAAAAATATATGGGAAAGGAGGTGCCAACCCGAGGATTCGACCCGGGAAACCTCCGATCGTCGTAGGGGCCAAAAGATTGTTCAAAATTAGCCAGAGTAGTTCCCATAGTCGCTGAAGCAGCATGGTAGCCTCTCACGCTACCATGGCCGGCAGCCCTGGCGGGGGCTTTGCCAAGGTCCCCTTTCCAGGGGTTCGACCAGATCCGCAAACCTCCAACAAACAGGCTTAGCTCTCTCACCTCTCAGTCACAATGACCTCGACCATGCTAGACGTATTCGGAGGTTATGGGTTCTATTCCCGGCGACTCACAATTTTTTGCGTCTAGAAGACCGCATACTGGCTTTTGCTTTCGTCCCCGTCTTCTGCGAATACAGTATATACAGTAAACCTATTTTCGCAGTTTTTGCATAAAAAGCTTCAAACGCTAAAACGTAAATATGAAACTAAACAAATCGAAGCAAATAAATTATAACTTTAGATACTGTTATTAAACTTTCATATTACTGATACAGTATTTTAAGGTTTATCACACTGGCTTGTTTTAAAGGAAATCCCGGCACACACGAAGCTTGGCGCTAATGACCTAGCTGTTAACGTACCACACCCCACACTCCTCCCCCACCCCATACATGAAGCGGTTACGCAAAACCTGGAAATTTATTTATTTTTTAGATTTAAAAAAAAAAATTAATTTCTTTGAGCCTTAAGTCAACCGAAGCAATTAAATGCTTGTATGGCTGAACCGGCTCAATTTTGAACATTACCAGACTTTTAGAGGAGAAGAAATATCTGGTAAAGGGAGGAGCCGACCCGGGGATTTGAACCGGGAAACCTCCGACCATCGTAGGGACCGAAAGATTGTCCAGAATTGGGCAAAATAGTTCCCATAGCCGTTGAAGGAGAATGGTAGCCATTAATTAACACATTAATTTTATCATATTTTATAACTTTTAAAATAATGTTAAAGACTTCATAAGAACAAAAACTGAACCTTTTGAAATATACATCATGTTTCCGATATGAAACTCGCACGGAAATTTGCATTTTCACTAAAATTTTTGTGAACTTTTTAAAATTACACATTTTGAGAGTAGCGTTTAATTTTGTACCCACATTTCGGTCAACCTTCCTTCTGAAAATTCTAAGGTATTAAATAACGGAACTTTCTTTAAAATAAACTTAACCTCAACAAAAAAAAAGTAAATGACAATGTTCACGCTTACCTTAGCAATCATGTTGATGGATTCGAAGAGAAAAATGTCTTGAAAGTCTGAAGTTGGATTCGTTTGTGAACATCAGTTCCTCCAGCCAACTTTTATACCCCTTTGAAGCCAGATTTCGAGGACAAAAAAGTTTGCCCCTGAAGGTGAAGAATAGCCATACATTCCACTTTGGTCCAATCACATTTAGAGGATCGACAGGTTTAACCCACTGACCAACTTGTGGCTTTGGGACGATTTGTCCTGAGGGTGTGTCTGGCAGATGAGGAAAAAAGTGAGAGTCAACCCTTCGAAAGACCACTCCCACTCTATTCTTGTATTCGAGACTCACACACAAAAATTTTTTTTTATGTGTGGATGATTACGTAAAAGTTCTGTTTAGAAACTGTTTGTTTAATGTTTATCGTGAAAAAAAATTTCGGGAAAAAATTTCATACGAAAAGGGAAGGGGAGTTCGATGTTGAAAAAAAATTAAAGAAATACAGTTATTTGACTATAAATTACAATTCGTTGCTGCTTTTTTTTTTCAATCTAGACACACGCTAGACTGAAACCAAAACTGGTAAACCAAACTGGTAACAGGGGACGCCAAGTTCTGAATGATTCGGCCCTTCAAAGGAGTGATATCAACACAACAAAACATTCGCCAACTTAATCGCACCGGATAATACTTCGGACGTTAAATGAAAACTTGAACATTGCTACCGAAAGTAGCAATGTTCTAGTTTTCATTTAACCTTCGAACTATTAAGCGGTGCGATTAACTTGGCGAATGTTTTGGTGTGTTGATATCACTCCTTTGAAGGGCTGAACCATAATTTTTGATATGATTACAATTACAGCAGTAGGCTATTGTTCAATATGTTGCAAGAATAGGGTACACGCAATGGCAAACGCTTTGTATAGAAAGCATGGGTTAAGAAAGAAGAAATTAAATTTTTTAGGGCCCTTCGTACGAGTATTATTTTGAAACAAGTGGACATTATCAAACAGAAACAATTTTTTTTTTAAGAAAGAGAAACGTGGTAGATGCGAGGTAAAAAAGACGTTTTCAATTTAAAAATCATTTTTGGTAGTAAAAAAGAAAAATTTCTGTAGGTATATTGCAAAGAACAAGGCCATTAATAATAATAATTTATTAATAACCGCCTAATAAGCCGAATAATGCATTTACCGAAATAGCTTAGGACCGGATTTAATTCACTACTTTATAAGACAAACACAAAGTATCCCCACTGGGCGCAAACAATGGCACACCCTGGATTTTGTTGGGGAGAGTGTGAATTTAAAGGAAATCAGAATTCAAAGCGTCAGCAGTGCTGACATTAATTATCAGGCTGTGCTGGAACGCTTCTGCTCGGTATCCAACTTTGCTACCATTTTCGATGAACATATGCAGGTGCAAGCGTATGTACTGTTTCCACGGGGCGCTGAAAAATAGAGGCGTTAAAGAGGGATTTCCACCAAATGACAGGCTACAGCATCTAGCCATTTACCGCTCTCTAGTCCTGTCTAGCTTTTACTTTCAACAAGCGAAGGAACACACAAGTAAATTTCTTTTTACACAACAAACAAGCCACCTGCCTCCTTAACTGTTGAGTGTAAAGTTGGTGCGTCCACGTGGACCAGGGAGCAAGCGGTTAAAGTTAAGCCTAATGATTCACGGGCGTTTTTTTTTTTACATATATATCGACTACCTAGGAAGAATTTGAACCGCTAGATGGGCGCCATCTAGTGACAGTGATATCGTTAACCCTGACCGCTTACTCCCTGGTGCACGTGGAAGCGTCAACTTTACAGTCAATAATTAAGGAGGCACGTGACTAATTTGTTGTGTAAAAAAGAAATTTCTTTGCGCATTCCTTCACTTGTTGAAATCAAGTACTGCATAGAATAAATAATGGTAGACGGCGCTAGATGGCGCTACCTGTCATTCGGAGATGAGGCACCTTTAAGTGTACGGCCCGTACGAACGACGGATGAAGAGAGGCCGACGTTTGGATACTTTTCAGGGCTGTTTGGATTTAGGAACTACGTGGGCAGAAAAGTATTGACGTTCACACATCTTTGAAGTCCAACTATTGATTCTTGGAATGGAAATGGTCACTAGCATCCTTACCCCCATCCCCCCCCCCCCACCCCCGCGCACTGATCGACTTGGTTGCGCGGCCAGGTCGCTGCAGCCAATGAGAATTGCTTACCGTTTATGTAAAACTATAGTGCACTAATCATTTTCATTGGCTGCAGAAACCTGGCCGCGCGGCCAAGTCGCTCAGTGCGCGGCGGCCTTATATGTCGTTCCTAGTTCAACTTTGGATTACTTTGAGTTTTTTTTTTCCGTTAACTTCTTTGAGCCGTAAGTCAACCGATGTAATTTAATGCTTGTATGGCTGAAACCGGCTCAATTTTGAACATTACCAGCCTTTTTGAGAGAAGAAATATCTGGTCAAGGGAAGGGCAAACCCGGGGATTTGAACCGGGAAACCTCCGATCATCGTAGGGGCCGAAAGATTGTCCAGAATTGGCCAGAATAAGTTCCCATAGCTGTTGAAGGAGCATGGTAGCCTTTCACGTTACCCTGGCCGGCAGTCCTGGTGGGGACTTTACCATGGTCCGCTTTCCAGGGGTTCGACCAGATCCGCAAACGTCCAGCAACCAGGCTGAGTTCTCTCAACGACCAGCCTCGATGACCGCCCAACTGAGTCCTTTACTGTGAAACGGTCAGACCGTCTTCATTTCTGGAGAGGTTACACAACAACCCTTCGTCCACTAAGTGGTGACCATAAGTACTGGTGAAGTTTCCATTTTGCCCTTCTTGCAAATATGGTTCAGAATACCACTACGTGTACTGTGCCTAATCTTCCATAGGTTTTTTCTTTTTCACTTCAAGGATGCTTGAGAAGGAGTGCGTGACAGGAATTGTGGAAGAGTAACGTTGTAAAGGGGGCAATGACGTAACAGTGTGCAAAGTGGAGAGTTACATGTGCGGTAAAGCGGCAGAGTTACAACAAAACGAAAGATTGGTTTGTTGTTGTGGTTGTTATTTATGTTTTTAGGGAGTACGAACCCAAACTGGGTTATCTGCCCCACGACGATGAGCGGTACAAAAAAATGAGATAAAAATGGTTCAAAGGGTATCAGCGTGCGTTAACCGCTTCCGGTCACCAGCGGAAATGGAACAACAAAGAGCGGAGGTCAACAGAGAAAGGGAAAAATCGTCAAGTATAGGAAGAACAACAATGCATGGTTGGTAATGATATGGCTCCTGGCGGAGGCTGCGTACATGGTTATAAGGAAATCTCTCTGATTTGATTTGATTTATTAACGAGCTCAACTTTACTGGGTCATCAGCCCGACAACCCTAAATACAACATACTCGCTTAGCAAAATATAAATAAACACTTACACACTTAACTGGAACCACCCCTTGGGGAACAAAATGCTACAGCTGCAGACCGCAGGTTTTAAATTATTCCAGTTCTGGGGCCGGGAGCCCTGTTCAATCCGGAATGCGTCAACATTTGTTTGTCTCCAGAAAAAATCGTCGCAACCAAGGAAGGAGAGTCAACATTCGTATGTCAAGCGAATGCTATGAGAGCGGCTTTCTTGGCTCTAAAAATCCGCGTTAGTTAGGATTTGTTGGAAGCTGCTGCAATTTTCGGAAAATGAAATCGTGCTTTTCCGATTTTCAACCTTAATATTTTTGGCAGCATAAGGGATTAGTCAAAACAACGTTTTTAGGTCTAAAGAGAGCCGCTTTCACAGCATTCGCTTGATATACGACGTTGATGTTTTGCATCCGTTTATCTGCAGTGCACCTTGCAGCTAGCTACACGACTGGTTCCAAAGTGAGGGCACGTTTATGCAACGACCCGCCTTTGCATTCTCGCAGCTGTAATTTAATCGCGATGGCAAAGGTGTCGTTGCCATGGTAGCAACGTTTCCTGGATTAGCTAAATCCGACATCATTTGAGCAAATTTTTGCGGTCTTATAATTCGTGACCGTAAGATAAAGAATTCCTGCTGACGAAACAATTTCCCCAATCGCTTCTAAACTCAGTTATTGACTCGTTTCGTTACGAGCTGGTAGAGGTAAAACAGCCGCCATGTTCGAATTTCAGATAATTTCTAGCCTCTAGCTGTGAGAATACAAAGGCGAATCGTTGCGTAAACGCGCCCTGAATGTGGAGTTCGATGATGAATATGGCGCCACTAATTTTTCGAACATTTTGCCAAATATAGATCCTTTTGCAGCAATAAATTTATTGAATCCATAAAAATGTCATGCAAAGTTAAGGAGTTGTTGATTCCTTTTTTTTTTTAATTTCGTATGAGTGACGAAATTAAGTGAAGCAGAAAAAGGGACTTTTTTTCATTCTGCGTCGGTGTCTGTGTTTCTGTACACACGATATCTTCTGAACTCATTATGAGTTTCATTTCAAATTATCTGCACGGATTCTATACCCTCTTTCTGGATTTAAGTTCGTCAGTCAATAAAATTTGATAAGGAGTTCCTTGTTTCTGACTCCAAAATGTATGAAAAAAGGGTTTTACATGATAATTTACATTATTTACATCACCCAGTCTGGAGGAACTGCCCATACAAAAATGATAGGAAGAGGACTGCACTGGTAGAAGTCGGTATACAACAAATTATAGTTTCCGCGACCTATCTTGAGTTCTCCGCAGAACGAACACAGATAATCGATTGTACGTTTTTAGTAGCAGTGTGCCTTGTTGATATCCAAGATGGTTACAAAAACAATGGCGGCCGTCGTTTAAAGCCATTCCCTCCAGGAAGACGTGGCCGCTCATAAAATTCTCGCAGGACTCAAGATGCGCCGCGCACACAATAAGACATCGTATTGGACCTAATTTCAGGAAAATTTCAGGACATTTATTCGAATTTTCAGAAAAATTTCAACTACACACGGTTATCGGGCACTGTTATCGGGTCGTTTTTTATTCCCTCACGCCAAACGTCTTATTTTGAAACACTAGCATCTGGGTCTCTCTTATGATGCCACTCATTATTGAACTTAGCACCTCTCGGCATTATTTAAGGATCAGTTCGTTAAAAAAAAAAAACTCAAAATGTAGCACCAATTCAATGTGTGAATGTACCATGCAATTCAGCGGGATCCACCATTCAAAACATAGGCCTAACGTTATCGATAGCGGCAGCCCCCTAACGGGTTGCTATGGCAGGTATACTGAGCGGTGCATGTTGACTGACTGATCAAACACGTTGCTTGGCAACTGTCAGGATCCATGCAGAAGCACTCTCCCGAATTTCGCAAACGATACGGTGTTAGCGCTTTATCATGTATGCCAGTGCGGTAGAAAAAATGAAGGCTTAGATATTAATTTCTATTATATGAAAATTAAGGACATTTCAGGACAAATTTTCAAAAAATCAGGAATTTCAGGATTTCTACCACTGGAACTGCTAATTCATCTAGTGGCATCTAGAGGGTACCAGGAGTTCCAACTGTCATTTTTGATCACTTCGCACTCTAGGAAAAAATTACTACGAATATTCGGTGTAGTTTGCCTTCCTAAAAACTGTAAGATTGTTTAGTAAATTTTTGATGATGCAAGTCACAGGTACGTTTTAATTTTATGTACGTGTCTAATGATTGAATACAGCTGTAAGGTTTCACGTGGACTAAACACTGGAAACCTACAAGAAAGGTTACTCGTGTTCGTTACAGTCTTGACTTCAATTCAATTAAGTCTTACATTAAACATCAAATCTGAATTCGAGTTCGTTTTTGTTTTCTGTTTATGTTTTGACTGTTCCCTAAAAAAAAAGTTTTATCTGACGGGAAACGAATGTGTAAAAAACACAAACAAGAAAAGAAGTTAAGTTGTTCTTTCTGGGGTTAACTAATTGAAAGAGTGATATGGGGTCAAGATTAAAACTTCTGACACCCGAGTTTTTTATTTTTATTTTTTTGTCTGTATTTTTTCGAACAATGTGAGTGATTACGTTAGGCATAAACTCAGATCTGAAGATCACGCTTACTTGGCCGAGCGAGAGATGCTTTACTGCATTACTTTGTATTTTCTATGTTCTCATTTAAATTTATTCTCATTCAAAAAAATGATATATGATGCATGGATAAAGAGTATACTAAGCTATGGAATAGAAATTTATGGTAATACATCAGAGTATATTATAGAAAGATTATAGAAAGATTATAGAAAGTACAAAATAAATTAATTACAGTACTGTTTGGAAAAAAGATAAAGATTAAAAAAAAAACATTGAACTATACAAAGAATGTGAAATTAAAAAAATTAAGGAACTTTACAAATATATAATAATAACAAAAAGTAACCACAAAAAAATTAGATAAAATAAGAGTAGGAAAAAGGAGATATGAGATGCCAAGCTGGAATAATGGATATGGAAAAAGAGGAAAAAATTATTAAATACCACAATTATTTAATGAACTGTCAGAAAATATGTTAACGTACATCATAAATATGAAAGAACTACGGATAAATTTTAAAAAATACCTCATGATAAATCAGTTAAATACATATTACAAGTCCAGTGAGAAGCGCCGATAATTTATGAATAAGTTATAAACGTTAAGTAATTTACATTTGTGTGATATTTAGTGTATGTATAATGTGTATGTATAATTTATTGTTATTATTAATCACACCTGAATTAGATGTTGTAAAATCTCACACAAGCTTTCTATAAGCTTCGAGAATTGCTTGCAATAAAAGAACTTATTATTATTATTATTATTATTTTTATCTTCCAAAGCAACTTGGCCTGCACTTAAACCTGCAATTGTTCAAGTTCACTTTGATCTCCATGATACCGGGCACGCGGCGCGTCCGATTTGCAAGCGCACCAATCCTCTCGACCTGGCTCAAGAGTCACACCCTGTGGCGCCATCTCTCGATGATTTCGAGAGCCAACTGAAGGCGCACACTTTCGGTTTCAATAACGAGCGATAGCGAACGTATCCGTGCGTTTATGTTCTTTTCCATCTATTCAGCAATTTAGATATTTTTTAAGGTGGGGTGCCCTAAAAAGTTTTTACGACTGACTTGCCTATTGCCGGGGGGGGGGGGGACCAATAGACCAGCCAGTCGTAAAAACGAGAAGTTGGTATCATTTCCAATAGGGCAGCGTCAAGACGTCATATTGCCTACGAGATAGCATCTGGAGGGCATAACTACAAGGGGCACTAGATTAAACTGTAAGGGAAAACAACGGCAGTTCTAGTCAAGATAGTGGTTTGAGAGCGGATTTTTTCTTAGGCTTAAAATAAACGTTGTTTTCTCCAACAACAAAATTCGCGCGTTATAGGCTTAAGAAATCCAGTCTAATAGCATTGGCTTCAGTAAGACGACCTTCTTTTTGCCCTCCAGTGCCCCTTGCAGCTAACCCATTAAGGCTCCAACATAGAGTTAAATACAATAATACTACGTTATGTCACTGCTCTATACCATCATCATTAAACGAACGATGCGAACGATAGAGATGCTCGTCTGCAGCACGCCAACTAAGTTAAAATCCCAGTCGGCTTCAAAAATTGTCGAATTTCAATTTTGAATGAAATTTAAAAGTTATTATAGGCTACAGTTTTAAAGACCAATTTTAACGATTAAGATAAACAGCCGACATGACGAACTAAATAAGTGTAATTATAATTGCTTGCTTGTCAACAGTGAATTATGTCACGTATTCCTATTTGCATACTTGTTCAACTATTTTAGCCCCCCTCCCCCCTCCCCCTTCAAATTAAAAAAAAATGGCATATTTCATAACACGAATAGTTAGAGCTCAAATAATCATGCTATGCAATATACAACTTTTCTAAAGTTGGAAAGAAAATGGGGGCAGGGATTTAAAAAAATGGGGAAACTCATCACAGTCTTTGGAGGGATGGGCAGCCCTGGAGCCTTCACGTGGTGTGATGTCGTTTGAGCTAGACTAAGTTTTTCATACAATCACTGCGCAGACGCAATCGCTGCGCAGACAAGAGCAGACAGACGACTGCACACGAACAGACAGTAGCGAGCGGGTGTCTTATGATTTCTCAAAAACCCGAAAATATAGGAAATACAGGATTTTTCCACTATCCTAGGCACCTCTAAAAATATAGGAAATATGGGGAAATATAGGGCGCTACGAACCACGCTCTTGTTAAGACTAACTCTTTTGAGTTTAATCGCAAACATCTAAAAAGAAGTCAAAGTAATAAGTGTAACGATATTGCAAGCATTTTAACAAGCCATACATCACCCAATTTGTTAGGCCTATTTTCTTTTTTTTTTTATTTTATTTGCGTAAGCAAATATTCTCGAAGCTAAAGAACTTCAAATAACCAAAGTAGGCTGTACAGGCAAAGTAATTTTTCTCTAAGGCGGGGAGTATTCTGATAGGGCAGTGACACGACGTGGTATTATTGTATATAACTCTATGCTGGAGCCTTAATGGGTTAGCTGCAAGGGGCACTGTAGAGAGAAACAGAAGGGCGTCATACTGAAGCCGATGCTGTGAAGAGTGATTTCTCAGACCTAAAACGCGCGATTTTTGTTGTTGGAGAAAACAACATTATCTTAAGCCTAAGAAATCCGCTCTACCGTTGTTTTTCACTCCATTTTTATGTAGTGCACCTTGTAGTTACGCCCTCCAAAACCCATAATGGTGCCAATATGGCGGCAAATGTCACTGCTGTATATTCAGAAAATCCAAAATAGAACCTCCAGCGCCTCTAAATGCGGTCTTCTCAACTGGTAATTTGCTTCATCGCATGTTTTTATACCTTGGAGGTATTTCCGTTCCAAAACGTTTTCCTCGACCAATTCAAGCGGTCGGATCGTACTTATGTCTCACCCAGGAGCAAACTTTCAATTTGTAAAATTATAAAATTTGTCGGTTGTGGTGTCGTTATTTGTGGCACGACAATGGCCGCTTCAAAATAGGTTCCCGTTTGTTAACCCTCCAGCTTGCTATAACTAATCTACTAGGTTAGCTATAACATATTGTAATTAATTGTACACCATACTTCCGGTCACATGATTTGATCACATGATTTGTAACCGCTATATAACCCATGGTTTACAGGAAGTAAAGTCGTCTCTTCAGTGGTGGCTTATACCTCAGTTGTTGTCAGTTTATTTCTTATGCCGTCGGTTACCCACGCAGTACAGAGCAGCGTCATGTGACGTCATATTGGCTACAAAAGATATAGCTGCAAGGGGCACTAGATTGAAATGGTGGGTTAAACAACGGCACTTCTAGCCAAGGCAGTACTTTGAGAGCGGATTTGATAGGCTTAAAAAAAACGTTGTTTTACCCAATCCCATATGTTGCTAGGTTGTAATTGGAAAATAAAGATTCCACTTGCTTGAAATTGTCAGCAACTGCCAACAAATCGACAAAAATCGCGCATTATAGGCCTAAGAAATCCACTCTTAACAGAATTGTCTTCAGTAAGACGCCCTTCTTTTCCCCCTCCAGTGACCCTTGCAGCTATCCCAGTTACTGGCTCCAGCATAGAGTTATATACAATAGTACCACGTTGTGTCGCTGCCCTATTGTAGGACTGTACTCCTCATACACTCACATCGGTGATCGTCTTAGATTGGTATTTGTTTGGGGCTCGAGGTTGAGGTTTGGGATTAAATTTCCTTCTCTGCGTCTGGTTACGAAAATGAGAAAAGACCACGTTAAAAATATTTTCGTTTTTTTTATGTAACATGTCATACTCAGCATTAAGACGCACAAATATAGAGCAGTGATATTCGCCGCCATATTGGCACCAGTATGGGTTTTGGAGGGCATAACTACAAGGTGCACTACATAAAAATGGAGGGGAAAACAACGGAAGAGCGGATTTCTTAGGCTTAAAATAAAGTTGTTTTCTCCAACAACAAAAATCACGCGTTTTAGGTCTAAGAAATCACTCGTCACAGCATCGGCTTCAGTATGACGCCCTTCTGTTTCTCTCTGCAGTGTCCCTTGCAGCTAACCCATTAATGCTCCAGCATAGAGTTATACGCAATAATACTACGTTGTGTCACTTACTATACATGCTAGGAAACAGGCTTTGAATCCATTGCAGGAGGAACGGGTTGAAATTTATTTTTAATTTATATTTATTAATTTATTTTTGTGCATTTGCTGTATATTTGTTAATGTCACTTAAAATTAGTTTGTGATGTTAACTTCGCACACATTAAAATCTTGGTCATTTATTTTTATTTTTATGTTCGTTATAAGAAAACGTATACCAGAAGAAGAATTTTACTTCAAGTTGAGGCGAGTATAAGTTAAAAGAGTCTATAGTATTTAATAATCCGATTTTCTAGTATTTAGCAGTGTTTTGTTTAAAAGTTTCTTTTTTTTTTGTTTCTTTTCAAAATGTGACAGTAATAACATGCGACTGCTGCTTATTGACTGGGAGGTTCAAGTTTTCCAGTTTAAGGATATAACTTTAAAACGTTATTGTCTACTAATATTTAGTCCATGTCACTGGAAAGCTCTCACACAGACAGTCAATTTGGTGTAGGGGGAATGTCAAATCAGTCACAAATTGGCGTCATTTTTAATATCTCTACGCTCTGCCACTAAGCAAACACCTTTCCAAATGCCACTGGTTCCATTTCTGTTGTTTTTCTGTTTCTGTTACGTCTGTAAATAAAACAAGAATACAAACGCAAATCTATTTCCGTTGCCTTTTGGAATTTTCCCAGGCCGTGTCAGTATGGTTGACTTCAGACTTTGGCCTCAAAGGTTAAGGGTTCAATTTCCCGCCCAGCCAGTCTGACGTTTAAGTCCAGAAGGCAGCGGAAATATGTTTGCACCTGTATTATTAAACAACCACCGTTTTAGTGGGCATTGTGGCTGAGCGGTGAGAGAGCTCAGCCTGGTTGCTGGAGGTTTGCGGATCTGGCCGAATAACTGGAAAGGGGATCTTGGCGAAGTCCTCACCAGGAATGCCAGCCACGGTAGCATGAGAGGCTGCCCTGCTCCTTCAGCGGCTATGTGGACTATTCTGGACAATTATGTACAATATTTCGGCCCCTACGACGATCGGAGGTTTCCCGGATCGAATTCACGGGTTGGCTCCTCCCTTTACCGGATATTTCTTGTTCTCAAAAAAGACTGGTAATGTTCAAAATTGAGCCGATTCAGCCATACGAGCATTAAATTGCTTCGGCTGGCTTATGGCTCAAAAGAAATTATTTTTTTTTTAAAGTAAAGGTTTTGTTTACTGCTTGCAATTTTTCTTTTTCTTTTTCTGAGTGAAGAAATGTTAAGGAAAAAGTAGACAGTCTCTTCCCTTATCGTTTATTAACAAATTATGAAAATTAATTAGTGATGAAATAGAATAAGTTCAGAAATTAACTAAAAAAATTTTTTTTAGCGTTTTGCGTTCTTGTGATCAAACTGCAGCCAGGTGGGGGTGATTCTTGATCGCAACGGTTAACGCTTAGTAAAAATTACAAATTGAGGCCTGATTTCTTTGTTAAATTGCATAAAGTAGACAACGTTTCGTTGTTAAATTTCGTTGTTAACTCCAGGACTCGGGGTAACCATCTTAGGATCATTAACCAGGGTTTAACTTGAATTGTAGGAGATCCTTTTTTTGCTTTAAGAGTGATCCCAGCGTAGAATTCGTTGAGCGACGATGTTGTCGTGGCCCGGCCACTTTACATCTTGGGGAAACTTTTGAAGTACAATCTGAGGTTCACCTCTTCGTCCGGAAAACTGTCCGTAACGTTTAATTAAAATTTTTAACAAATAAATCTTAAAACTCGACGAGTGTACTCTGCTTATGAAAAAGGATAAAATAAGTGGAGGAATTTAAAGTTTTTATTTTAAAACCTTAGTGGTATACTATTAGTGGTCCGCCCTGGACCCTTGTATTGCCATTTTGCTCTTTATCTGGAGAAAATAAACGTTTTATTATTTTTTTTATCTTTCATTCACTCCTCCTTACAGTAATACTTAAGTAGGGTCTATTATTTACAACTGGACAGGATGGGAAGCCAAATGGGCTCGATTAATGATAAATAAGTATAAATGCGAACCTATTTCCGTTGCCTTTTGGACTTAAATGTCAGACAGCTCCTGAGCGGGAATTGAACCTTCGGCCTATAATACCAAAGGCCGCAGCCCTACCGCTAGGCCGTGTCATGGTTTAGAGGAAGGATTTAGGCTTTTGATCTCATAGATCGAGGGTTCAATTCCCACTCAGTTAGTCTGACATTTAAGTCTAAAAGGCAACGGAAATAGGTTCGCATATACATTTGTTTACAACTAGAGGAAGCCCGTGCTATGCACGGGGCCGGTCATGATTCAAGTTTACGGACACATTTCCCGAGACATTTTTCCGGCACTCTTCCCCACGACTTGTCAGATTGATCGACCACTCATGCCTGCCTCCTATTTGCATGCAGGTAGAATGGGAGAGCGCATTTGGAATGCGGGCGCGAGGAGGGGAGAAGTGGTTGTTCGGCCCGACGACTTGTCAGAATGAACCTTTATTGAGATGATCGACCACTCATGCCTGCCTCCTGTTTCCATGCAGGTAGAGTGGGAGAGTGCATTTTCAATGCGGGCGCGAGGAGGGGAGAAGTGGTTTTCCTTTTAGCCTTCCTTTTAGCCGGCCTCCGCGATTATTATAAAGATTTGCAACTCTTTATGTACATTTAGGTGTACATTTACGTGTACATACCGGTACACGGATTACAAACAAAAACGTCGAGTGCGCCGTAGAAAAAAAAGTTATATGATTAAAGTTTCACCTTACTTGTTTAATGTACACGGATAAAATTGTATCATTTTAAATAGGGCGAGGGATAATCGTCAAACTGGAAAATCGCATAATTGGAAGAACGTATAACGGAAAACAGTATAACGGAATATCATCTAACAGGAAATTCGTATAATGGAAAATCGTCTAATATCCCTACCTCGCTCGCGCTGTCGCGCTCGCTGCGGCTATACATATAACATCAGAAACCGCATTTAGACGTTAATCCAGTTAGACGTTTATCCATTATACAATTATCCATTATACGGTATTCCGTTTAGATGCTTTTCCAGATTTTGTATTTAGGCAGATTTTCCCGTTATACGGTCGTCCGACGCCCCATTTTAAATTTAAGTAATCAAATGTACAATGGTCAGAAATTATGTCTGTTTACGTGACGTTGTGATTTACATTTTTTTTTGGGGGGGGGGGTCGTAAAGCACAACAGCACTTGAACAGAAACAATTTTCTCAATTGTACATTTGATTATTTCAACTAAAAATCATCAATTTTTATCCCTGTGTATTTTACAAAGTAAAGTGAAACTTCAATTATATAGACCTTTTTTACGGCAAACTTGACGTTTTTGTTTGTAATTTATCTATGGTTTGTAAGGAATACCTTATTTTACCAATATGGTAATCGAATACAACTAACCAACTAGAATGCTCAAATTCTTTATTAGGTAACAATAAATACAAATAATTACAAAACTCTTCGCATCAAACAATTGGGTCAATCGTGGTCAGTGACTAACCGCTTCTCATAGCTCAGTATAGGTCTTCATCGAAGTATCACGCTTTATGTGATATTGTGAGATCATTATCCGTTAGTTCACATGGCGTTAAAATAGTCTCTGTTTTGCCATACCCGATGCCTATTGGCTTACGAATTAGCCAATAGACAGCGATGGTCTTAAAAACATTCAACTTGCAAGCTAGAGAAACGATTAGAAGGTTTTAGTGTCCGTCTTCTATTGGTATTTTCCATACTGGGATTGTTGTGGAGCAGCATTCAACGTCGGCTGGAAGTTGGCAGCCTTAGGGCGGAAGTTGACTTCTGATGATTGGCTGAAGGTGGGTTTTGGAACGCCGTCAGCGGAGAACTGGGTAGCTTGGGGTTTGGGCTCAACGGGAACTGGTGGAGCGCTGAAGATGGTGATCTGGAATAAAGAATTTTAATTAGTACATTGTTATTGTTAAAACCAAAAATAAACATTAATGCTGGTTTATGTAGGGTTGAAATGTATAGAGCAGCGTCATGTGACGTCATATTGGCTACAAGAGAGATAGCTGCAAGGGGCACTAGACTGAAATGGTGGGTTAAACAACGGCACTTCTAGTCAAGGCAGTGCTTTGAGAGCGGATTTCGTAGGCTTAAAAAAACGTTGTTTTCTCCAATCCCTTATGCTGCTAGGTTGTAATTGGAAAATAAAGATTCCACTTGCTTAAAAATGTCAGCAACTGCCAAACAAATCGACAAAAATCGCGCATTATAGGCCTAAGAAATCCACTCTTAACAGCATTGTCTTCAGTAAGACGCCCTTCTTTTCCCCCACCAGTGACCCTTGCCGCTATCCCAGTTACTGGCTCCAGCATAGAGTTATATACAATAATACAACGTTGTGTCACTGCCCTATAGGGGATAGACCCAATATTCAGGTAATTTTTCCCCACACGGAATTGACGACCCAACGTATAATTACGCCTAATTTGGATGTTGCTAGGTGTATTTTTTTAATCACTCTTTAATTTGGGTTTAAATTTGCATATTATAGAAAAATTACCCCGCGGAAAACGTCGTAGAAAACGGACGAGTGGGTGAGTGGACGGCCATATTGGATTGGGTAACACTAAAATGAAAGCGATACTGCCACTATAGTTCGACGGCCGGCGCCCACGTTAACATGGCGAGTCGCAAACACATGCCAGACGCTGAATTACGTTGCCGCTTTTTTTTTTACTGTTCTGGTATAAATTACTGTTTTTTAACAAGTGTGTGGTTCGTCAAACTGTCCTAAGCTTTTAGTTTTTCGATCGTATTTTTCGTAAGTTGTAAAACCTGATTCGAGAGTTATATCTATGCGATAATGCTGTTCATTTTATCCTATTTTAGTCCCCTATTATTATTTTTATTATTATTATTTATTTTGAAATATAAACAATAAATTCAGGAAAAGAATCCACTTCGGTTAAATAAAGTTTAGCTACATAGAGGCGAACCTACATTCTTAGCCTATAATTGTCGGACTGCCTGAGCAGTGAATCGAACTGGCAACCTTATGATTTCAAGGCCGATCTAACTGTTCATCCATACTAGCTAGCAAGGGCGTATGAAACCAAAGGAATAAAGTTCAGTTCCTCGTTCAGGCAGTCTGACACTTAAGTCCAAAGGGCAATGAAAATAGGTTCACATCTGCATTTATTAAACATTAATACGCTAAGAAAAGAAAGAAAACTCACCCCAGCTTGATCGTTGTTTTGGAACCCGGAATATTGAGAAGATGACTGTGATTGGTACGAGGATTGTTTTGGAGCGGACTGCTGGTAGAAAGACTGGGTCTCCTGGGGTTTCTCGTATTTGCTGTACGAGTCATACTTGGGTGCTTCGTAGGCAGGGGCTTCGAAAGTAAGAGGCTTGTGTTCAACGTGAGCGACGAATCCGTTTGCATCGGCGGTGTACTTGACGATTCTCAAGGTGCCATCGGGATCGACGAGGGAGTATGAGCCTTCTACTCTGTCGGCGTATTTGCTCTCGTCACGGGTTTGGTAGTTGTAGGAGGGTTCGTCTTTCACTTCCCACTTCACCTTGTAGTCGATGTCGTGCTGCACTGGTGGCGCCTCCTGGTAGCAAGAAATGGAAAGAGGTACGAAATCATTAACATTTTTGTGCGCTGTCATCTCAAGCCCATTGGCTTTCCGTCCCGTACATTGTCATTGTTGATAACAGAAAACAAATCAAAGATAAGATGTTTAATCTCGCATATAAGCAAAAGGGAAGGGGCAAGGACTTCCCCACCCCCCCACCTTCATTCGGCCCAAAGTTAATTGAGTAGATTTACTTTGCAAGTGTGTTGGTACAAAAGGTTTGTGGCGTCGTCTGACACAGCAAAACACTCGCTACAACATATGTGCAGGAACCAGTTTTAATTTTCGGCTTCAACAGGTTTCCCCCCAACCTGAAAAAACCTGAAAAACTCAGGGAATTTAAACTACGTTTGAAACTCAGGGAGAACTCAGAGAATTCTGTGATTTTTTTTACAAAAAAACCTGAAAAACTCAGGGAAAAAATTAATATTTTAAATAATGTATTACCTATCTAAAAGCTTCAGCTTTTTTAACACAAAACTGGTAAAATGTGTGAAAAAATTCCTTTCTAAAATTACGGTAAATATCCTGGAAAATTACCTCATCTACTCTGGAAAACCTGGAAAACTCAAGGAAATTGATTTCACTATTTTGGTGGGAGCCCTGTTCAATATTTGTGGCTTGTTCACAAAAATATTGTTCAGAAAAATGTAACATAAATATTACGGGGAGAACCGCACGTCAGTATGTATCAGTGTGGGCCTCCATTGATACAATATCAGTATGGGCCCCACATCAATATCAGATTGCAGGCCCACACTGATTTGACGTGGGGTTCTCCCCTTAATTTTATGTTATTTTTTTGTGAACAAGGCACAAATATTGAAAGCCAAAATTAAAATTTGGTCCCTGCATCTATGTTGTTGTGCGTATTTTGCTGCGTCATACGGCACCACAAACCTCTTGTACCAAAGTTAATATTGGCTTAAAAATACTAAAAGAATTATAATCTTAAAATAAAATGTAAGAAAAAATGTGTAAACCACAAATTAAAATCTTAAAATTTTAAAATCATAAAATTATACCTAAAATTTTGACAGGAATTTTCACCTAATCGAAACTAACTGAAGTCAAGTGTTAAATCGTACAGACAGTAAACTGCAATTTAGGTTGTTAGTCTCAACACGTCTTTTTCTAAACCATTAACCTTCAGCAGTCTTCCGAATTAGAGGTCACTTGCGGCCCAAGGGTACTGTACATTAAATTAGGCGTCACACAGTTAGAGCTACGATCAACTAGAATAGCACGTCGATCAGTTGGGAATGAATCTACAACGGTCTAACGCATGACCGTGTCATTGTGGTCGATCGAAAACTGACGCGAAACTTTAAATCGCAATGCACACAATGTCTAACTCAATCATAGACATAACTTAGAGCCTAAAGGGTGACGAAATCGGTAAGAGCCAGATTTTTTTATTTACATATTTTTTAAGCCTATCAAAATAAAAAAATAAAAAAATTTCTTGGGCGCAGTGACGTCATAAATTAACGAGGACGAGGTTAAGAAAATCCGTGTGTAACCACGTACAAACTCGTTTTTACTTAGTGACTTCTCAGTGCATTAAGCCATTGAGTGGACTAATGGGCCAATGAAAAGGACTCAGCAAGACGATTGAGTCCAGTTGAGTTTATTTCGGTACAGTTTACGAGGAAAAAGACGTACCTTACACGATAAGAGCAGATGCTAGCGTCTAGGTAGGGTCGTACTTAAAAAAACAACCGTAACATTTTCTTTAAAAATGTGACTAAAAACGTAATTAATGTGGAAAATGGAGTTTCCAAAATCAAACAAAGCATGACTAAGAATTCGAGCAGGGGGCGGGGGGGGGGAATATATGAGTGTTAGAAAACAAAAAGAAAGAAACGTTGTCAGTGTGCTAAACAGCATTGCTAAGCTCATAGGGTTTTGATATAATATTCACTTACACAAAAGTTACTTGAAAGATTTCATCCCAGTAATAAGTTTAACTTCGGTAAGCAATAAATAAAAAAAAATTACTAGCCAGAAAGTAACTGCATTTGTGGCATCTTTCCTTAGCAACTTTTGGTTGTACGACAGGAAAACAGGAAAAATGGTGTAATGAAGCATTGAAACCGGTCAAAAATTAGGAAAATGGCGGAGATTTGAGAGAATTTGTCAGAAACCCGAAAAAATAATTCATGCTGCCCTTTTAGGATGTGCAGCAGAGCTTGAGAAGCTTCTTTTTCAACGCTGTTAAGCCTTATTGACGCTTATTGGGATGAAATCAACTTTTTTTTTTCTTCTTTAAGACGACCTAACTCTCCCTACTTTTGTAGCTTTTTCGGGTAAAAATAGCGTTACGTATATTTGACTGAGTGTAACAAAATACCGTTAGGGCGCGTTTACGCAGCGACTCGCCTTTGCATTCTCGCAGCTAGAACTCGATCGCGACGGCAAAGGTGACATTGCCATGGTAACAACGCTAAATGGATTAGCTAAATCCGGCATCGTTTGAGTAAATATTTGCAGTCTTGTAATCCGTGCCAATAATATGAAGAATTCCTCATGACGAAACGCTTCCCAAACGCTTCTGAACTCACGTTATTTGCTGTTTTCGTTGCGAGGCGGTAGACATAAAACCGCCGCCATGTTGGAATTTGAGTTGAGGGGATTTCTAGCTTCTAGCTGCGAGAATGCAAAAGCGAGTGGTTGCATAAACGTGCCCTTATGCAGGAAAGTCATGCCACGGGAAAAGAGCGTTTGGATGGTTGTGTACGTTTGTGGGATTGTAACAAAACTGTGCCAAACAGGAAAGCCAACTAATAAAAAGTATCACTAACTTGAGTGCAGAAATGATTAAAGTTAAGAAATAAAGTTTAGTGACAGCAATTTGCTTCTTACCTGCTTTTGGTAGTTTCCGTAGTTGGCCGGGCTGGCCGTTGCCGTAGCAACCAAAGCAAGAGCGAGAATCTGAAACGGAAAGATGAAAGCAACCCCATTAATGACTGGGATGGCTTCACTGCCATGCGTTCTCAATACTATTTATAGGTGAGGAGGGAAAACGCAAGCTTTCTCGTGTCAAAACGAAGTAACTGTAATCATTGACGTTCAGAACAGTAAGGAACGTACTGTATTTTCCACACAAAAAAAATGCAAACTAAGAAATAATAGCTTTGCTAATGAACATTAAAACACGTGTTACTGAGTCATTGATTAAACGGTTTAACCATAGTCTAAATTAAACTATAAAAAAAATTGTGTATTTTAAAACTGCCCAGGCTGCCCGGATTTTTCACAGACAACGATGTAAAATACAATTACCAACCGGTAATTTTTTTTATGCCTTTGTCATTCTTTTAATATTTTCCCCTAAATTATAAATTGCTGTACTTTTTTTAAGAAATTAAAATAAAAAATCAATAATTAAAAACCAACACGATCTCACTAAGTTTTTTTTTTTTGTTTGACAAAGGTGCATTATTATTATTATTATTTTGTTGTACACATACTATATTTGTTGTATTCTGAAAGAGCAGCGATCCATTGTGGAGGTTTCAAAATTTAAAACAGTTCTTCAGCGCTTAAAAAACAAAAAAACAACTGAGTTTAAACACCGAGTATATAATACTAAACCACTTGCAGCTATTGTGTGCGCGGCGTATCTTGAGTCCTGTAAGAATTTTACGAGCGACTACATCTTCCTGGAGGGAGCGGCTTTAATCGATGGCCGCCATTGTTTCTGTAACCATCTAAGATATCGACAAGGTACTCTGCTATTGAAAACATACAATCGATTATCTGTATTCGTTCTGGGGCGAACTCAAGATAGGCCGCGGACACTATAACTTATTTAAGTTTTTTAAGTTTACGGATAAAATGCTCCAAAAACCAGAACATCAAGATTTTTCTGTACTACGTTACCAGCAAAACCTTTTCTTGACGGGAGGAAAGTCAAAAATAAACACATTTGCCAAATAAACAAACACAATTAGCTACACATTATATACGTGTACAGGAAACACAACAGCAGTACAACAAAAATCATGCACTAAAAAAAAAAAAAGTTTCGTTAAGCTTTCTCGGACGTGCTAATGCATATCCAGGGACCATCCAATCCAGCCATTCAGTTTCTCCTACGCAAAGATTTTTGCACTGGTCTACGGAAAAAGTGGAGAAGTGGCCCACCAAATATCGGAGGCCACGACCAAACCTCACGTTTTCAAAACCACAAACAAGGTCGCCAAGCGAAAAGGATTGAGAAAAGAGGCCTGATGAAGATGTCGGCTGTGTCAATACCATCACCAGCAAACTCCAGACTGTCGGAAATTCGCTACGATTTTAGTTGAATATCTTGACATTTTGAAAGTTGCGTAGTTTTCTACTGAAACAGCTTTAAAGTTTCAAAGTAGGACAACGAACATATTTAAAGGGATACCCGGCCTTCCTTATAACATTCAGCCTGCCTTATAACACACACGCGCAGATCACAATCCGCGCATTTACCAGCGCTAAGGTCGGCTGGGGTGGTAGCTGCGTTCATCGCAGCGTGGAACATAGCTGCTGTCTTGGTTGGCTTTGGGAATAGTACACGAAACAGCATCAAGTTAAAGATTGTGTCGTCACAAACCGGAATGATTCTCGTATTTTAACATCACAATTTATAATTTTCTAGGCTAGTGTCTTATAATTTTGCTTCGGCGATCTATTGGAATAACTAATTTTAATTTTTACCGCATTAGTCTTTTATATTTTTTATCTCATGGTAGTTATTAGAAAATTAGTACACGCACACACAGAGATGAAACGTCATGGTTATTGTAAGCGCGCAAAGCATCATATACTGCGGAACGCAGTAAATATAGTTAATTATTATTCAACAGAAAATCTCCTAGACGCCACATTTTAAAATGGATTTTACCAAGGGAAAGACTAACGGTAAGGAAATAAGACCTTTGGGGCCGTACTTGATGTGATGGATTGAGAAAACTGGCGCTTGGAGGAATGTCCTTTCAAAAGGAAATTAATGTGTTGCAGTAATGAAAAGACTTAGCATACAAGACGAACCTTACAGGTACGAGCGTCATGTTCTTTAATTAACGGTTGATTGAAAGTTATTCTTAGACACCTTCATTCAATACCGTTATGAGTCTTACAAGTCTTTCATTAAGACTTAAACAAGCACCTGCAGAATGTTGCCAAAGCCTACAAGTGCACACATATACACATTAAACTCGACGTTTCAGCTCATCTCACAGCCATTACCAGGAGTAACTTAAAGTAAAAACAAATGACACAAAAACGTCAAAGTCAATTGGCAATAAGTCCATCTTCACAAAGCGGAACTTGCTGCGACGTGTCAAAAACGGACAGAACCGTACAAATTTTAAATTTTACCACAGGGGCCGACGATGTGTGCTTGTGGCTAGCCTCACTCGAAGTTTCTCAGCAACACTGGTTTCAGCTCAAACTGGCACTTCGTATGGTGCTAGCCACTAGCACACATCGACGGCCCCTGTGGTAAAATTTAAAATTTTTACGGTTCTGTCCGTTTTTGACACGACCTAGCAAGTTCTGACTTGTTAAGATGACTTGCCACTTGACTCCGACTTTCTTGTGATTTTTGTCTCAATGACTCTGATATGAGACGAAATATGGAGTTTTAATGTATGTTTATGAATTACATGTACATCTTACTAGTTTTCACGGATTTTTTTTAACTGAAAACTACAACCAACGACTTAGTACTGTCTTGGCAGAAAAACCGAACACAACATAAAAAAAACTTTTTAAAGAAAAATTGTATAAATCGCAAAAAAACATCCACGTAACTGGCTCAACCAGTTTTTTTTTTTTTTTATCGTATGAATCACAAATTGAAACACACAAATGAAAACTACTGAAATTACTCCTCGAACACACAGCAAAATAATGCAGATAGCTCGTTTCAGTCATGTCTGTTTGCAGGTAACGCTGTTCAAGAGAAAGGCTGGGGATTCGATCCCGAAACCACCGATTATCGTAGGGAATCGAACTTATGTCAAAATTTGGCCAGAACAACCTATAACCTCTTAAGGAGAGTGGTAGTCTTTCACACTACCCTGGCCAACACTGAATGGTGGATACTTTGCTTAGTTCCTATTTCAGTCACCAACCTGATCAAATTCTTTTTGGCAAATGGGCTGAGCTCTCTCCGACCCAGCCACAATGACCACCGATCTGCCATACAATTGTTTAATACCAGAGGATTCATCAATTTGGACCAGAAAGATATGATACCTAACAAAAAACTCAACTTGTTAAGGATTCCCGCCAAGCTTTTCGGCCGTGTGAAGTGGTGATATCAAATGCCAAGCTGTTTCGTCAAGTTAATCCCACCGGCTAAGACCTCAAACGTTAAATGAAATAATTGAAAATTGCGCAGTAAGCAAGTTTCACATATTACAATTTAACCTTCGAACTATTATTTGGTGGGATTAGCTTGGTGAAAGAGCTTAGCATTTGATATCACGACTTCACACGGCCAAAAAGTTTGGCGGGAATCTTTAACAAGTTTTGTTTTGGGGGTAGATTTCATTTACTTCGTCAGCAAGAAAGGTTTTCTTTAAAATATATAAAAAAAATCGTGAACTAAGACTCTAAACTCTAAAGCGTAAAAGCGAAAAGTAAAAACTTACCGCAAACATGATGTCGAAGCTGGGCGAAGAAGACGGATCGGAACAGAAGATTTGGACGACGAAGACCTTTGTGAGACGCCATGCGCTCCCCCGTTCTTTTATACCCCTTCAACGACGCTTGGAAGATGGGGAAAAAACTTTACCCATCCGTTGTTGAAAAGTATAAAAAAAAACGAAAGATAATAAAAGAGCTACCGCGCCCCGGGTGTTGAACCAATGAGGCTTGGAGGATGGCTAGGCCTAACCCACTGACCAACTTGGAGGGCTGCTGGGGGGCGGAATGACCGGAGGGAGAAGAAAGTGAGAGTCTGGGAGATGGTGAAAAAAAAATGAAAGTCATCACGGTGGGATCGGATTGTTGACCACGCCCGTTGACCTTATCTTCGCCGAACCAAAACAAAAAAATGAAATACCGTTAGGGTAAAGAGACTCGTTAGTATTTTGCTCTCGTGTGCCGGTGAAGTGAAAGTGAAAGTCGCCTTTTATGGGTGATTGTCACGAATTGACAGTAATGGAGAAGGACTTGTCTCGATTTTTGTCCCGTTTTTACCACCCCTTCGTAAAAAAGACGGTGAAGAATCTTGTGGTTGTGTAGTGGTTGAATTTATCTAATATCTACAGCCGTTAATTGGAAAGGGTGCATGCTTTAGTGTCGTTTAGTGTTTTAAGTGTCGTTTAAGTGTTTTAAGTGTCGTTCTGTTTTTAAACGTCGTTTATATTGGTGTTGTGTCGTTTATGTTATAGTGTGCGCGGCGTATCTTGAGTCCTGCACTTGTTTTGTGATCGGCTACGTTTTCCTGGAGGGGGCAGCTTTAACCGACGGCCGCCATTGTTTTTGTAACTACTTTGGATATCAATAAGGCACTCTGCGAATAAACACGTACAATCGATTATTTGTGTTCATTCTGGGGCGAACTCAAGATGGGCCGCGGACACTATTGTGTTGTGTCGTTTATATTAGTGTTGTGCTTTTAAATGTCATTTAGTACCTTGCCTTTAAATGTCGTTTAGCGTCTTGCTTTTAAATGTCGTTATACTAGTAGGTAGTTTATTACGACGGCTCGAAGTTCATGGTGACCCTTTCTGTGTCGTATAAGTCAGGTACAATAGAAAGGCACATTATAACAAATAATATGGAGGTAATATTGAACACATTATTTGTTGACAAGTACTATTTTGAACATAAATCCACAGTAGGCGTCAGAAACGAAAATAAACACAACCTAACAGTTTAAATACAAAAAATCCTAATCACTAAATGCACATTCGATTTCTTGATTAAGCAATAAGTCTCGAATAGTTTAAATGTCGTTTATTGTGTGCGAGGCGTATCTTGAGTCCTGTAAGTATTTTGTGCGCGGCTACATCTTCCTGGATGCCGGGGTGGCTTTAATCGATGGCCGCCATTGTTTTTGTAACCATCTTGGATATCAACAAGGCACTCTGCTACTGAAAACGTACAATCGATTATCTGTGTTCGTTCTGCGGAGAACTCAAGATAGGCCGCGGACACTATAGTGTCGTGCTTTTCAATGTCGTTTAGGATCGCTCTTTTAAATGTCTTTTAATGTCGTAATTTTAAATGTTGTTTGCCGTCATGCTTTTAAACGTCGTTTACTGTCGTGTTTTTAAATGTCGTTCAGTGTCTTGCTTTTAAATGTCTTTTAATGTCGTGCTTTTAATCATCGTTTAGTGTCATGCTTTTATAATATGTTGTTTAGTGTCTTGCTTTTAAATGTCTTTTAGTGTCGGACGTTTAAATGTCTTTTAGTATCATGCTTTTAAATATCGTTTAGCGTCGTGTTTTTAAATGTCGTTTAGTGACGTGCTTTTAAATGTCGTTTAGCGTCGTGTTTTTAAATGTCTTTTAATGTCGTGCTTTTAATCATCGTTTAATGC
>JAHWFP010200713.1:0-37966 GCA_023313725.1 Lithobius niger
AAAAAAAAATGAGTTGTGCTGTCATTATATTGTGCTAGCGTTCGATTATAGCAATGCGTTAAAAACCTTAGCATTAGAAATTACTCTTGGCAAATTCAGTTACCGAGAAAAGCAACCCCCCTCCCAAAAAAAAACAATACAAAGAAACAACAACAAAACACAATAATCATAACGTTTCGATTATACAGCTCAGATGATCACATATATTTCAAGTGATGGACGGTTTAATTGGCGGAGTGAGCAAAGCGTAGTCTATAACGGACACAAAATTGCAAAATGTTGGTTGGTTGGTTTAATTTTTTTAGTCTGGGTGGAGCCCAAAAACGAATGGTCGGATTGGAATGAAGTTTGGTACATCGCTTTATACCCCTAAAATTATTGCTGAGCCAACATTTGCCGTAAATCGAACAATTATTACGGAAGTAAATACAATATTTTCGAATTTATTTCTAACACTCACGATTGTAAATTTGGAATCCTGAATAGTTAAGGAATTCTGACGAAGCATACAAGGTGCTGGTGGTAGTCAAGTAAAATTAAAAAAACAAGGCAAATTAAATTTTGGTTGCTTCCTTTTAGCTAAAACCTTTTCGACGTAACTCAATGAAATCGACATTTTTTGTTGCACTTAACCACTATAGGAAGAAACGCAACCATAAAAAACAAAAGGATCCCATTAACGACACATATTACTTTCATTTGAAAAAAGAATGCTTGGAGAGATTCAGTTCAGCGTGGCGACGAAAGTGCATCTACACTAGCAATGGGAATCCCGATTATGAATCTTGAAATCGTCAAATCAAGGCGAAGCTATGTATATAGAACGAATGTTAGAGCAGACGACGTATTTACACCAAAGCACGAAACAATAACATGCCTGCCTCTCATAGTTTAAAGATTCCTCGTATTCACGGTAACGTGAAATCTACAAAAAGAAACCGTATTGCATGGAAGAATAGGCCTAACCCTCGACCCAGTGTTGTTATGTTATTTACGAAATTAGATCGGAGTTAAATATTATGCCTAAATGCTAAAAATTAGACCTAAAAGTTAACACATTTTAACCTACAATATTTGTTTTAGATTATATAATAGAGATCGCTATTGCAGTGTGTGACAGAGGTGTGTGACTCAATATTTTCGTTGGTGGCGGTGTCAAGTCTTATACCAGGGGCAGTATTGTGAACCTTTTGAATTTTCTGCTTATTGTTAAAACTATCGTACTGATGATTGTTAGTTAGTTTTTAGCACTTTAGATGGAGGGAGTGGCTTCCAGGCCGTGTAAACTCCTGTAGGGTACATAAATAAATAAATAAATACTGATGATTGTTTGGCTTGTAGTTAAATGCTTCATTATTAATATTTTAATATGCAGACTACATTTTGCCCAGCAGTTCCTGTAAACAATGTGATAATTATCGCCTTGATAGAATAAAAGCACTAAAAGTAGTAAACGTTTTAAAAAGCCAGCAAGTGCACATGTATACAGTAGAATGCGACGTTTCGGGATTTATCATCCCGTTGTCAAGCAAAAAATATATTTTATAGCATAAGCTACAAGTCAACAAGATACACTTAAATGGTTTCCCATTCTAAGGAAAACAAGCCAGAGCAGTAAAAGATAAAAAATAAAAAGTTAAAAAAGATAAAAGTGAAGCCCAGTCAGCGCAAAAGCTGAGCTGGGAGGACCTCTCCCTAACGAAGCAGGGAAGAAGTGATTTGTAGAGCGGAGGTGGCGGCTATCGCCAGCGGCAGCTCAAACAGTGGTGGCTAAACGTGTTGTTTTATTTTTACTCAACAGCAATGACCCACACATTTAGTTAGTGTGAACAGTGAAAATAGGCTACAAATAGCTACTAAAACAGAAAATAAATGGTGGAGCAAACCAAAGCTTGTTAACATAAATTTAACATGTAGCATAAGCCTATATTTAAACAAAAAAGCTAAAATAAGAAAAAGGCCAGCAAAGAGCAGCAGTACGTCACACCAAAGGCAAACAGCCCAACTTAGACCAGTGAGTATTGCACTCAGATTTTTAAAGAGCATTAACAAATGTGGTATCGTCATTAAAATAAAATCTAAATATAAGTTTGAAATGAAAAGATCTGTTCGCTCTGCCTACAATAGGCCCAAAGCCTGTTTCCCAATTTAACATTTTTTTAATGAGCCATTAAGAGCAGGGTATTTTAAATACACCTCTTAGGAGTTGCTGAGCTGTACGTATAAAACAGCCAACAACTGCTATCGACGTAGAACCGAGTGCATATTTGTTTTTCGTAAACAGTTCAGATGGGCGGGCCAGACCTCTCTGGGACATCACCTCGCCGAACTTCGTACTTAGCAAACACTAGTAGTGATTATGTGTAAATTGACTTTACTGCTGATCTGTTGTTTTTGTTTTTAGGTCAGGTTGGGTTGGGTTAGGTTAGGTCAGGTCAGGTTAGGTTAGGTGACTTAATTAGGATTAAACGGTTTTTTTCTGTACGCTTGCTGGGCTGCATGGAGAGCAACGTAGCGAGTTTTGCTGAACTGTTTAGGAAAAAATTTTGCGACCCGGACAGGATATTTGGTTGGGGCGGAAATATACTTCTTTGCAACATTGCCCCAACTCCCCTTCTTTCATATGCTGCGTGGAATATAATTCTCGCCCGTTTTTCGTGACTTATCCTACACCCCATGTCCATGTGAGTTATTACCTTTTGAAATTTCCCTGACCTTACCTGCTTTCACTGAAACTTTATAACAAATTTACCTTGCACCCCGTGATGATGATCTACATGATTGTAAAACCGGAATGTTCCGAGTTACTATTTGTTTCAGTGTATTAAGTATGCATTTCAATGATTATATAATTACATCTTTTAGGGTGCAATAAACACCATAAAATCGCCTACACACTGTATATCAGGAATTATCACTTTATTTTTTGGCACTAAATACCGCGTAAAATGTTGAATTTACAGTAAATGCTACTGTAGAATTATGCTCGCATCACATGTTAGTGTCGTTGAACACAGATTTTTACGAAATTTAACCATAACAGCTAGGCCTAAATACATTGACCAATGAAGAGAATAGAAACTGCAGACACAAGAGATTGGAGCCAGAACGTACAAACTAAGTAGATTCGCAACAACAGCAATGGCGTCGTAATTTCTGCATTTAGTGTCAGAGTGACACCCACACCTTCAGGACATCTGATCGAATCTGTGTCTCAGACTATCCAAGGGGCCGAAGATTGCAAAACATGATTCGGATTTGGACATTTAAGTGTCACATATGACAATAACGACCTCTCGTTACAATTCACCAACCCACCTCAATGTAGCTGGGAGTGCGGCAGAAATGTGCAATCTAATTATGATTAAAACAATCGGGATGCAATAACAACTTTGCTTAGCAAGAAGATCGCCACAATCAATTTTCTCAGCAGAAAGATAACAGTACAGATCACGTGGCATTTCTATGTCAAGAACATAATACATTTGGGCTGAACATAAATTGTAAGCCTAACACCAGCAACCAGCACCACCCACCAAGGAAAAATGAACCTAGATTCAAGTCGTATCATGTTAATAGCAATAAGTTTAGATTCGACAATAATTGGAAAGGTCCATCTAGGGTGTAGAGTTCTTTACTCATGACTCCAGGTCGACACTTTCCATTCTGAGAGAGTGTTACAAAAAGATTGATTGTAGTAAATGTCTGCAAGTTGGATAGGGTCAGGGTGAGATACTATACTTGCTGTTTGATAGTAGTCGTTCGTACAACGATTCTCAGTGCTGTTGTAAAACGTACAATAAATATATTAAAAAACGGGTTGCGGTTGGTCTTCTTCACGATAACGTGTGACTGTATTTGGATATTCTAAGTTGTGTGGAGTTTCAAGTCCTCTAATATAAGCTAATGACTGGTTCATAACTTCTTTGAGTGGATAGAATGGTAACTCTTGGCATGGATAAGTGGCGCAGTTTTACAGTTCTATCTGAACTAGAGGAATGGCCAAGGCTCTACTAGCACGGATTAGTGATTCACTAGTAATGGCTGAAAAGAAATATAGGACTCCTCTTAAAATCCAAATACAGGCTTCATTTTCAGTTAAGGGGTAACCTGTAGCTGTAACTTCATCCATTAGTCCATGTGCTCTCCTTAAGTAGCTGTTCACGTCTTTCCTTGGCTTCACCTTTAAAGTCTTTGGTTTTTTCAAACTACGCGTTTGTTGGAGAGGATCAACTCTTGCAAAATCTTGTTGGAGTCCTTTCCCAAATCTGGGGAACTCTCGTTGCCGTTTGAAAACTTATGGCTAGTGATGTACTCGTAGTGCACATGAGTGCAGCCTTGCTCTCAGTGGGTCATTGATTGCAATCTGCAATTTCTTCAGGAGTGGCGGCTGCCGAATTGAGTGCATCTTGGCCTAGTATGTCTGGTAGTAAATGCCTTTCTTGGGCGAGGTAAAAGAAGCCCTCCATGGCTTAAAGTCTTCCAAGCCGTCAAATTCGGTTTAAATTGATCATAGTCTACATGAGTTCTTTCATGGTTTGCTGCGTGTGGAAGTGTTGGTCCCCAAGCTTTGTGTACTATTTTCTCTCATTTACTGAAAGATGTTGGAAGATGAAGGGGAAAAGATGAAGGTGAATGCAAAAAGTATCGTCTTCATATATGGAGTACGATTTTAGTGACGAATCATTTTTCTTCTTATGCTACGTTTTTATTCTGCTGCAGAACGTCGAGCTTTACACGTTATGATACTAAACGTCGTGATCCCGTTACATGTCATCTCATTGTCAACAACTTCATCTTCCAAGCTTCTGGTTTGGTGGGTTCACATAAGTATTCTCGTTAGAGGTTGGGGTAGATTTCATCTACTGACTAAACTTCTTGCTTCTTGGTTGTAAAACTTGTGTAAAGTGTAACCTCTATACCACGTGCCATGGCTGTTTGCTGTGACGTGCATATCACATGACTGGTCTAGTCCAATCAGACGGCCAAAGAGCCGTTGTTCTTGTTCGTCATTGGCTAACTCATGGTGACGTCACGGCAAACAGCCATTGCGCATGGTTTAGGCTGCTTCTAAATCTTGTAATTATATGTGTAGACATGAAACCTGACTCGTGATACCCAAGGTTATCTTCTACTTGTTACGAAAATTCTTACAACTGAAGGCAGCGTTGTTTACCATTCGTTGTAACCAAAATCTTGCTACCGAAGGTAGGGGGAAACTATTGCTACCAAATGGAGTGGAAACTCGTGCTGTCAAAGTTTTTGCTACCAAAATTCATTTCTTGAACCCCTTTCGTGCTACCAAAGGCAGACCAACCTATGTTACTAAATTATAGGGAGTGAGTGACTACTGTTTCATCTGATGTCCACCTTTTTCCATATGCGGGGACAGTCACGTCCGCAGCACAGGTGTTAGTCCTTGCTTGGCAGATATGCTCATTTTCTCCGTTGCTAATGAAAGTGAAGACAACTGAAAAAAGGTAACAGTCCGAGGCGCATCTTTAACACGATACTTTGCAAACATTAGGAACACAAAATTATAACCAGCATCCACTCGCCCTTGCGTTATTTAAGTGTGCAAAAGCTTATATTTAAGCCTATACGTCTGCAATATTCTTATGTTGCATTAATAAGGGATTGTTCCTTTAAACTAAACTTCGTTCAATACGAACCATGTAGACCGTGTGTCTAGAAGTCTTTAAGTCTGCATACAAGATTTGATGTTAGATCACATTCAACATTTAGCTTTAGGAATTCAAAATGAAGCATTCCACTGTTAGGGTTATGCCCCATTGAAAATGGCGTCGGTACTTGGATAACAGGCTGCGTTGCACCAAGATGATTTCAAGCCGACGACATCACAACTTGAGCGAGTGCTATTTTTTTTATTTAAAGAATGAAGGGTGAGAGGAAACTGTGACAACAATAACAAAACGGGAGTCTTGTAAACTCTACTGTAAATTCTACAACTACTTGACATAAATAGTCGATCAGATTTCCGTGCATTGTTTATATTTAATTGTTGTTAAAAGAAATTTGTCAAGAGACACACTAGTACAATTCCGCTTAGTGCGGTACCTTTCAAAGCTTGGGCTAAGCCCTACACGACTACCCAACGCACAATAAGCATTGGGTTGAGGAGTTAAAAATGGCTAAGACACGTCGTACCAGAAGAGCATAAACATGGTACAAATTTTTCCCTTTCCAGAAATAAAACTATTCACTGTATTTACTTCACTGGTGATGAATGTTACGGCCAGGCAGAATTGAGTTTGGCAGCGCATTATCTAAAAATTTTAGACTAACTTGTATCGCTTCAAATAGAAACCCTTTAAAGAATTCTCGCCAAGCTATTTGGCCGTTTGAAGTCGTTATATCATATACCAAGTTCTTTCGTCAAGTTAATCCCACTGAGTTCGAAGTTTAAAAAAAATTTGAAAATTGCTTACTGTGCAATTTTCATATATTTCATATATTTCATTTAACGTTTTAAGTATTAGTCGGTGGCACTAACTAGGCGCACGAACTTGGCGTTTAATACCACGACTTCAAATGGGTAAAAACCTTGGCGGAAATCCTTAACAAATTTCGTTTTGGAGGGAAACAATCTAGTCTAACATTTTTAAATAATACCCCGATGAATAACCTACGTATTTGCTTTGGGGCGATATCAATTTTTGTTCGTCCAACTTGAAGAAATCAATTTTTTATCTTACCAATTTGGAGATCAAAAGCCAAAAAACTATAGTTACTGTATACGGTCCCTTTTTTCTTGGCTGTAGCATGTTTCCATTATTAGGTATGTTAGTCTTTGTCGAAAAGTTCACGAAACTCGCATTATTTAGCAGCTGGAAAAACAACAATTCTTCATTCTTGATGTTGCTGACGTGCTGTGTACTCACGTATACTTGTTCACTGTTGCAAAACAATGTGTTGTTCATTGTTCTACTGGTGCTGATACACTACAGCTTGCGGCTGCAGTTTTGGCTCTGCTCGGTAAGCGGTGCTTTGCTACTAAGGCTGGGGGTGCCTGGTCTGGTGTGCGTTCCACAGACCGTGGCCTCCCCCAAGGTAGTTGTCTAAGTCCAGCCTTGTTTGCAGTGGCGATCAATGCTGTCCTTATTGAGATGAACTGTACAGTCAACGTTGTTGCCTACGCAGATGATGTGGCTGTGTGGCTTGCGGGAAAGGACCTTCCTGTTGTACTGGCAGCCCTTGAGGCTGCGATCGCTAAGGGTTCTCGTGCTCTGGCAGCTAGGGGCCTTCAGTTAGCCAGTGCGAAGACGGAGCTGATGATTTTTCGGCGGGGACGAGCCTGGGATGGCTCAATTGTGGCGAATGGGTCGCGAGTGGTGGCTAAGTCCAAGGTACGGTACCTTGGGTTTTGGCTGGACCCGCAGCTAATGTGGACTCGTGATGTGGCTGCAGTGAGGCAGAGTATCACGGCTCGAACTCACGTGCTGCGGTCCATTGCCAACAATGCATCTGTCGCTAAGCGTGGCACGGTTGCATCCTTTTACAAGGTGTATGTGCGTTCTTGCGCGGATTACCATATCATGTTCTGGCAAGTTCTGGACAGGCTATTAGGGCAGTGCAGGTTGCCTTTAATCAGGCCCTACGTGTTGTTACAGGCTGCCTCCCATCCACCCCTGTGCTCATTGCATGTGGAAGCTGGTGAAGTCCCGGTGAAGGAACTGCTGGTCAGGATTTGCCAGCGGGCAATTGGGCGAGGCACGTCGGATCCCTTAGGGCACCTCTTGGTGGATTACATGTCTCTGTCCGGAAGGGCCCGTGATTTGCTGGGTGCCCCGGGACAGGGGGTGTCCCTGCTCATGCATAGGGATTTGATTGGCTTTCCCCCTCCAATTTTTATTCACCCGACGGCCCCATGGCTTTGGTGCCCTGCCGCGCTGGCTTCTCTGCGGGACGAGGGAGTTGGGGCTGGGTGGTTTGGGGTGGAGGTGTTTTGCGATGCGTCTTTCTTTGCGGCCCAGAGGAGAGGGGGGATTGGGGTGTGTGTTCCAAGTTGGCACCTGGAGTACCGTTTCTCCCTCGACCCACTACCCTCTGCTTTCGTTGGGGAGCTCGCTGCCATTTCCGTGGCCCTCGACATTGGTTCTGATTTGCAGGTACCGGAATACTGTGTCTTAACTGACTCATTGGCTGGTCTTGGCTTCTTACGTCGCTGTTTCCAATCTCTGCAATGCTCCCACCCTGTTGCATTTGAGATAGGGTGGAAGCTGTTCTCGCAGTACCTGTGTGGCAAGTCTGTCTCCATTGTCTGGGTAAGGGTCACTCGGGCAGTTTCGGTAATGAGTTGGCAGACAGCCTCGCTAGACAGGATTCTGTTGATGGCTCGGCCGTGGTCCGGCTTGCCCTTGGTCCTAGGGACTTGCGACCGGTGGTTGAGGGGGTTGTTAGGGGGGAGTGGGCAGCGGCGTGGTCTACGAGTGAGTTGGGTCGCAGTCTTTTTGCGTTACATCCAATCACTGCATGTCCAGACCCTCTCAATGGTCTCGCTCGGCAGGATGCCGGTTTGCTTTCCAGGCTCCGTACAGGGCATATTCAACTCAGGGCACATTTGTTTCGGCTAGGGTGGTCCCGCTCTTCACTCTGCATCTGTGGTGTTGATGACGAGACGGTGCGTCATTTTCTTTTTGAGTGCCCCCGGTGGACGGCTCAGCGCCGTTTTGTGGTTGCCGATGGGGTTGACCCTATGCATAAGGCCCTTGGTATTTCGCCACACTCCTCATTTGGTATTGGTCCCCTGCACAGGACATTAGGTTTTTGTAGGGCGACGCAGCGATTTACCTAGGGACCCAGGGTATCTCGTGCTCTCTTGTTCCCCGGCTGGCCGGTTGCAGTGTGAAATGTATAGACGGATTGTAACTTTAGGTCTTTAGTCGTAAGTAGTTTTAAGTAGTTTTAGAGAGCACTCATGGTGTTTTAGGCCGTTACGCTCTGTAAATAAAAAAAAAAAATATATATATACTACACCCGCTGCACACAGCGATATTCAGCAGTAGAATCTGCTCTTGGTGAAATCAACCAGAGGTGCACAGCAGAGATTATTGATGACGACTGACGATGGTAATTTGGTGATATGTGTGGCACCCAGTGGTTGCAGTGCTTGTTGTTATGTTTGTGGCTAGCTGATGCTTGCAGAAGTGCTGTGCAAATGTTGCGAAATATGGTTGTAGAAGATAATCTCAGTTTTGTTTCGTTGACGTTACTGTTTAGTTATTGCTATAGAGTGCGTGTCTGTAGGTCATAGCTCTTGCAAATAAATTAAAATTTAAATTTAAAAACTCTCCAGTTTCGGTTCGTGAAACCTAAAACAAAACAAATGACAACAATAATAAAAACGCTGCCCTTAACAAAGCACTGAGTACGATTGTTCAATTTATGCATCCCCTAACCCCCGACCAGCAAAAGGCACGTCCCAAGGTTAAATTATAACTATTTGCAAAATTTCAATTTTACGCACCGCATGGAAAACTTTATTTTTGTGAAATTATCTAAGTAAATAATCGCTGGCTAGTATTATGCACAAGTCAACGTTATTCGCACCTTTTTTTCCCAACAAGTAAACGTTATGCTGTGTCACTAATAGTGACGTTTATGTTGTGAGGCGACCAAAGCCCCCGATCAAACGAATTTACAGCCATTTCTGTTGTATTGTTACTTATCTTCATATGCCTGTAAACAGCCAAACTGTCTTAGCTATAAAAGACACTAGTGTCTGATGGGCGCCATGCTTATATATTTTTTCTAGATAGGACTGACATTAATATTATCGTTGGATGTTGGCGGGCGACACATTAGTGTTTATCTTAATCTTCTGGGGCGGACGATTATTTTGTTAGCCTTTTCTCCCATGAAGTTTTAAAGAATGGCATTGTATCTTTTGTTTTCAGAAGCAGAAAAGTATAGCATTTAACAAATTTTTATAACCATTAAAACACCCGACTATTTATATAAACGTTTAGAAATGAAATCTGTAGCAAATTCATAAACTTTCTTTTTATGTTTAAGAATACCAATGTAGAAGTGGATAGAAAAGAAATTGTCAAGGGTTACTTTGGGACTTGCCTAGAATTTGAAACAAGTGAGTTAGAAATAAGGAAGGTTGATTAACTTATTTCATGTTAGAAATAAAAGTGTTTACCTCAAAGCATAATTCCCTAGTTAATTCCACTTTTTTTTTTACAGAAACTTCATTTAAAAATGGTCTTAATACAAGACTGGCCTTTAAATTAAGTTGGACGCCAGGGGCCGCAAAGTACCCATTCGACCAAGTAACAGTTTTTTTTTTTTTACTTAATTTTAAAATTTAATATTCAATGTATTAACGATTACAGATAAAACAAGCCAAAAAGGGAAGAAAAAAAAAGAACATCAAACTCACGAGAGCTGTTTCGGAAGCATACTTTTCAGCACAGAATAGTCAAATGAAAGAAAACGAGCGCTAGCCATCGTTGAAGAATACAAATCTTAATTGCAGCAATAATAAAACGGATAAACCGTCAAAAATTATTGTAAAAAAAGTAGCGGGAGAAAGGAATACATCCAACAGAACGAGACGAATATTCTGAGCGAGTTAGCATCCTGCTCGTTTGGTAGTATCCAGTTACTCCGTCCCCCTCCCTATCGAGTTCCTGTTTAAGTTATATCCATTGTTTTTTTTATATTTCCCATATTTTATATTGGTTTCGTGCAACAGTGGGTAGCTCTAGTTTTTCTGCTTTCATTTGAAAATCCTGCGCTAAATTATCAATATAAAGTTGCTTTGTTATGAAATCAAATTCTGATAAACGAAAGTCGATTCCATCTGTACGCTTACTTAAGAATGCTTTAAATAAACACGAGACGAAAATCGAGGTTGAAGAATGTTCATTTAGAACCCGAGCACAGTGAGTAAGTACACTAGTACAGTGAACAAATATCCATGATTTTAGGATTCTTTGCCTCTTAGTGAAACACCTCCTTCTACCTGTCTAGGCATCACACCGTTATGTCTCACTCAGACTGACCTCCTCTCACATACATTAATTAAAAATAAAGAAAAAGCCCTTTAAAGAGTATGTTGTGAAGGACAACAATCAGTAGCACCATTCTCAGTCGATCACTGTAAAAGTGGTAATTGGACAGCAGTTACTTTCCTAGTTCTAAGTTTAGTAAAACAGAAAAACAACTTATATGTACCACACACCATCTCCTGCCACTTCTCTTCATCATCTGCATTCTTAAGGTTTACGTGGTTAAAACATATTTCAGTTTCAGCAACTTTATGCCCTTAAATTACCAGTATTTGTCTTTTTATGTGTATATTTTTGCAAGCCAAAACCAAACCAAAAATTATTCTGTCATTTGTATTTTTTAGTGTATATTGAAATTAGGGGCCGATTAGAAGGTTGTTTCTTGGGCGTCCTAGCTAGTTTTGCAGTTTAGGCTGTGAATCTGTAAAAAGAATTTTTGGGAGAGGGCAACTTGTTGGGTACGGGAAAACGTTGGAGAGAAGGACACTGCTCGATTTTCCCCTTAGTTCAACTTTTCCAATGGAACTATATTAACACATCAAAGTAGTCCTTTTATTGGTGTCTTTTGTTTTAGGTAACCACGAATAAACACAGAAAAACTTCAGTGGTAATCATAATAATAATAATAATAATAGTGTTGGATGGAGGTCTCATGGATCTCTTGATCAAGAACGCCATTTGCACTTCAAATGAATACTTTTATTTGGGCCCAGGCCAACGTTAAAGTTAGCCACGTTTTACCCCAAAACAAACATTTACAAAAAAAAAACTCCAACCGCTAAATCACCACAACAATATACAGCCCCCAACAATGGACAGTACAGCGTCATGTGTGATTATCGTTATGCACCTGCCGCAGCATTCCCCTCTTATAAGCACTAATGAGGCTTTACTGATTACAAATTAACAGCTATCTAATTATAGCATGCAAACAACGGCATAAAACGCAAGAATACAAAAATGCTGAAACTTGAACACAAGGCACAGACTTGAAATATTAAATAATAATGACGCAAAACAGCGTTTATACGTCGAAGAATAGGAATACAGAAAAATAATTAATTTTGAAATGGTAGACGATTTTTACATGCCCGCATAAGAAACCTTATCAGCGAAACGTAACAGATAGAGGCTAGCAATGTAAAACTTCACCAGACAACAAAATATCATAAAATCACGCAACTACATGCGACACGATCGGCAAGTAGAAAGTTGACAGTCACTATATCGGTAATACAAAATACGTCAGTCGATGAATATTAATCAGAATAAAGTGCAAAACACAACTTCATGATTTCATTCAGTCTAGTACCAGTCACAATTTTTGTAAGGGGGTCAGCTGGCATTTCGGTACTCGGACAGAAATTAAGGCAGATGTTATTCTTGAGTATTTCGTCCCGTACATAATTTATTTTCCGAAGATAGTGTCTCGAATGACTACTACCACCATTGGTCAAGAGATCCATAGCAGAACGAGAGTCCGTGTACACTGCGATTGGAAAATTCAAAGTTGTAGGGCTGATCTCTGCAAGCAATCCCCGAAAACAAATTAGTTCCTTCGTTAGGTCTGACATAGCACTGACTTCCGCTTCACAACTTGAGTGCGCAACGAGGGGCCGTGTCTTACTGCTCCATACTACAGGCGAAGAGCCTAACATGATTAAAATGCCACTGACACCTTTACTGCCTTCTACTGAATCCCAGGAGGCGTCGCTATAAGTCTTCAATTCGCCCATGTTACCCAATCGGTAATGAATTTTCCTATTGGCTGTGCCTTTGAGGTACCTCCACACCCTTTTAAGTGCTGTCAAATGTGCGAGTTTCGGTGCCGCCGATTGTCTGGCTAACTGCACGACAGTGAAGAGAATATCTGGGCGAGTTTGTATCCCCAAGAACATCAACGACCCGAGCATTTCCAGATAAGTGGTTTTATCAATTGGTAAAGAGTCTATACAGGCACCTAGAGGTTTCGAAGTGGCGGAGACAGTCTTCACGGGATTGACATCAGCTAATTTAAAATATTCTAGTTTGTCTTCTATGTACTTTGCATTGGAAAGGGTAATAAATTGATCTGTGTATTCTATCTCATATCCGATGTATTTCTGATTTTTGACCTCTACTATATCTAAGTGCGTTCGTAAGGCAGTTAAAAAGGATTGGTAGATGTTTTCGTTTTTCACACTGATCATCTTATCATCGACAAAGAGGCATAAAATGAGTAGATTGTCACCAGATTTTTGGACAAAGACACATGGGTCGAATTCGGACTTTACGAGACCCAATTGGCGTAAAACTTCGCTTATGTGTTCAAACCAGTTCTGCCCGGATTCCGATAAACCATAGATGGATTTATTTAGCAAACAGACTAACTGCTGCCCATGGTCCCCGGGTGTTTCGTATCCTGGAGGTTGCGTAAGGTATACGACACGTGAAATTTTCCCGAAAAGGTAGGCTGCGGTAGTGTCTAGGAAATGTAATTTATGGTGTAATCGGGCAGAAAGTGCGAGCACTAGACGGACGGAAGAGTTCCTCACGGTGGGCGAGTACGATGAAATGTAATCTACACCAGCGCGCTCATTCCAGGCCGCAGCTACTAATCTTGCCTTTAATTTTCGCAATGAACCATCGGGGTGTTGTTTCCGTATGAATATCCATTTGGAACGAATTACTTTACTTCCGGGAGGCTTGGGAACTAGTGTCCAGACATTGTGAGATTTCATGGAGTCCAGTTCTTGCTCCATCGCATGGGCCCAGCCATCGGCTTCTGGAGATGATAAGGTATCACGAAATGTTTTTGGCGTTGGCATCTGTGTCGCCGCTAAAATATGGCGTAAAATGACAACGGGTTCATCAGCATCGTCATCTGAATCCAGAATTGAGTCGGGTTCAGATTGCAAGGTGATATCCTGCAAATTATGGATACGTTCAGCTGCTCGTCGATCTGCCATAACCTGTTTTGTGGTTCCTGGTGGTCTTCCACGTCTTCGGTGAGGGCCGTAGGCAACGGGGTTATCACAAAGTGGCACGGGTTGATCTCCTTGTATTGGATGATGGGGCCGAGCTCGTGGGGGCGAGTCGTGAGATGTATCCGTATTTATGATGGGAGGAGTGTCAGGAGCAGAAGGATGACTTGGCGTCGAGTTTAAAATGTCTCCACCACGAACACTTTCATCAAATCTGACATCTCTTGACACAATAAGCTGCTTAGACTCAATGTCGAGGAGACGAAATCCGATACTCCTTGTCGCATATCCTAAGAATATCGCACGCTTAGCTTTGGACTCAAATTTCACGCGTTGGTGTGGTGGCAAAACATAGTAGGTCAGACTGCCAAACGTGTGCAGGTGGCGTCCAGACGATGAATATCTTCCTGGATCCCAACGTCCTAATGGTGTCTGTTGAGGTAATCCATACAGTGGTCGTGACGGCATGATGTTGTGTAAATAACATGATGTTTCAACGGCGAATCGCCAAAGTGAAATTGGGAGGCGGCTGTGTTCCAGTAATGTAGTGGCCCGCTTGATGACAGTTTGGAAACTTCTCTCCACGATTGGATTCGTCTTAGGTGCGAAAGGGGCCGAGTAGAGATGTTTTATACCATTCTCGGTAAGGTAGTGTTCAAATTCATATGCTTTCCATATTGGCTCGTTGTCAGTATGGATTGTGACAAGCCGGCATGACGTTTCATTCTGTCTCTGCAGTAGGAATGTATGTAATGCGTCCAATACTTGTGACTTGCGTTCGAGGAAATAGGGAAAGACACGGCGTGAATAGTCATCTATGAACAACAATAAGTAACGTGCATTGGCATATGTAGGAACCTTGACTGGGCCTGTGAGGTCTGCGTGAATTAATTGCATAACCCGGCGTGATCGAATTGGTGCAACTTTCGGGTATGGTAAACTTCGGCTTTTACATAAGATGCAGACCTGGCAGGGCTCTTTTGGTGATGTCCCAAAATGTATTCCATGGAGAGTGCCTTCACGTTGCATCTTCTGCATCACCACAGGTGACGGGTGGCCGAGGCGTTCGTGCCATAACGTCCATGTAGACATTTCGGATAGTAAATTCTCGTAGTTGCACGGTAGCTTAGTAGGCGCAACGGCTTTGCATGAGGCAAAATCCATAGGTGGTAAGATTTGTCCCTCTAAACGATAAACATCATTGTGTAACAAAGGTCCATCTCCCAATAATTTGTCACCTTTTAACAATTGGAAATGTTGTTGTTTTTGAATAATTGTGATTCCTTTACGATCTAATCGTGGCCTGGATATGAGATTGGCCGATGCCTCTGCAGCGTAGAGCACATTCTCTAAACGGAGAATACTGTATGGCGTCTCTATACGTATGTCCCCTTGACGTGTGGCAGTAATACTTGCTCCTTTGGATGCTAGGTAGATCTTCGTAGAGATGACCCTTGAATTTGTCAGCCAGTCATAACGGCATGTGACGTGGGACGTCGCGCCCGAGTCGAGGGCGAAGTATTCCCTAGCAGCCAAGAATGCGGACTGTGGGTAACCAATGGTCAAGGCGAATTCACTCTTGTGAACATAATCTTGTAACGAGACAGCTTTAGGGCTCGTAGCGGTCAGCTTTAACATTTCTGAGCGATCGGTTTGTAACTCCTCGTCGGATTCAATACAAGGAGTGGAGCTTTCAGAAAAGACGTCAAACTCATCCGTGCATAGCTGTCGGGCTTTCGGCTTATATGTGCGGTGGTTATCTCGTGGCCCTGCCATCATCGGAGGTTTCTCTTTAGGGGTACGTGTGTTCTTAGCAGCTAGATATTGCTGTTTTATTCGGCAGTTTTCCTCCACGTGATTAAATCTTCGGCACCATTGGCATTGGACACGAAGTCTTGTATTCGAAGTGGCTTCTTGAGGCAAAGAGTGCCGATTCCTTGGTTTTCGGGTTGTATTCATACACATACCATCACGATTGCTACAACGTTTGTTATTCAGGTTACGTGATTGATAAGGTATGGCCAATAGATGGTCGGTAACTGGGCACCTTGTAGTAGAGGCGGAGGGCATAATTCTGTAGTAAGCATCCACAAGACGTTGTTCCATACGGGCTGGCGTTAGGTTAGCTTCTCCTCGTAGACTCTCAATAACACCTTGCCACCGTTGGTGTTTCACCCCACGTAGGACGTAATGTACATAGTCACTGTCCGATACCTGGCGTCCTGCATTATGACAAATATGACGCAATCCCTGGACACGAGATAAGTAGTCTTCCATGGTCTCTTGTGACTGCATTTCGAGGTTATGTAAGGCATCCAGATGTCGTAGTTGGGCATCTTGATTCTGGGTATTGTACCTTAAGTTGAGGTCATCCCAAATCGTCTTGGCAACTGTAATTTCCAAGTAGTGGATCAGTTGACGGTCATCAATGCATTTCATGAGAAAATTCAATGCATAGTTATTGCTAGTACGCCATGCTCCCCGTATCTCAGCATCCGCATCAGCAGGGGGTTGTGCATTTGACAGTACGACATGGTGACCTTCTTGCCTTAAATGACTGAGTACTTTTGCTTTCCACAGCAAGTAATCCTTGCCATTAAACAATTTGATCCCTTTATAATATAGGTCTGGGCTATTCAAGGTACTCATGATTGATCTTGAAGTATATAAATGTTCAACAAAAATATAATCGTGTGTAGATGGCACGGTTTGTAAAGATAGTTGCTATGGACGAGTTGTAAATATTGATTTTTGACTACAAATGGCTAGGAAGGTAGGCATTGACGAGCGATGAACTGACGAAACATTGGACTCTTGCCGGTTAGCTTTCTCTGTGGAAGGGCTTCGCCATCTTGAGTTCTTTTGTCCGGTTGTATTCAGATCGCCGTTTTTTTTTTCAGCCTTTCCTGGTTCAAAACCAACCACGCTCTGCTACCAAATGTTGGATGGAGGTCTCATGGATCTCTTGATCAAGAACGCCATTTGCACTTCAAATGAATACTTTTATTTGGGCCCAGGCCAACGTTAAAGTTAGCCACGTTTTACCCCAAAACAAACATTTACAAAAAAAAAACTCCAACCGCTAAATCACCACAACAATATACAGCCCCCAACAATGGACAGTACAGCGTCATGTGTGATTATCGTTATGCACCTGCCGCAGCAAATAGTAATAATAATTATAATAAAAGGTTTTACCCGCTTATAGGTAGGGTAATGGTAGGGTAAACCGCTTATACCGCCACAATGAACCAATCATTAATAAGCTCGTCGTAGGAATTAAGAGAGGTCGACCCCCACACTGCAAGTTTGAAGGTGTCAACCGTCGTCGCATTAACGACCGCAGGTGGAAGCGAATTCCATCAATCCACAATCCTGTTGGAGAAAAAAAAACTTTCTGCAGTCTGTCTTGGAGGTTTGTTTTTGAATTTTAAGATGGTGTCCGTGAGTTCGATTATTAAGTGGCATTTGACCACAGAGACCAGACAAATCGTCACCCATCCACCTCTCACTCATTGCTGTCTGACACTTACCACCCCAACTTTTTTTGTAACCACTCTTAGTTTGGACAAACTTGTTACAAAGTGTTCCACGTGTGCGTTTGAGTCTTGCAAACTACGACAGCTTTAGAAGGCCTAAACTTGCATGAATATCTAGGTTAGACAATTTCTGTATTTCATCATCACTGACATGAGAACTTTATTGAAGACCGTAATATTTGAAGCAGAAGGTTGTTCTTCACGATGCAACTTTTTTACAAGAATTTATTTTTTAGATAACATTTAGTGAACATCAATACCCCGATGACAATGCCTTGAAAATAACAACTTTAAGTGGACTAAATAAAACGTTTGGAATTTATACACAGAAGGTAAGAATTCAATGAGTGTGTGGAATTTCTACAGAAGTTCTCTTCTAACCAGAATGATGATGCATATTCAGCCTTTATAACAATATGCAAGAAGTCAACTGATTGCAGTAATCCAGGACAGCAATTGATACATGACTACCAAATTATTTCGTAACATGTACTAATATATGAAACTGCATGAATGAAATAGGTTTATATAGCGATATGCTGCATGCATTGTAAAACCCGAAAACCACACAAATGCAATCAAGTCTCTCACAGATTAATTTGCCTCGACTTTGATTCGAACCCAGTAGGGGTCCGCCCCGGTAGCGCAGTACTTGTAGAATTTTACATAGTAATTTGGATTTACTGAGTTTGATCTTTAAATCGTAGCAGTTTTCTTTATTCTCTCACAGATTAGTGTATTTTTCATCCTCACAAAGCCAACTTTCAATGCAGATAGTTTTCTTTGTTAGTCCTTTTCCTTGTGATTTAATTTATTGCTGCCATTATATCTAGCATGGGGACCAAGAAACAAGTATCTTTCTCTCCTTGTATATGTCTTAGGTCTACACTGAGAAAGTTTACACAGGTTCTAAGCTCGACTGGTGTCTGTAGCCAGGGTCAACCAGGGGCAGTCTTTAATACAGACTGTTTGCTTCGTTAAGCTATTAACTTGTTAATTATTGATTATTTATTCATGATTCAAGTATTAAGGTTTAACACTGTTTAAATTTCAGTTATTTTGCTGCACAGTCACCAAAGTGGTTTAAGGGTCAACGACCGTTTTAACATCACGTTTCTCTGTAACCTATGGCAAAACAACCATCAGCTCAACCATCTTGTATGTATGAGTAGTCTCTAATTTTTGAAAGAACCAGCTCAAACGATTTCCCTCTGGCATTTGGATTAATAAGACTGCCGTCTTTTGCTTGAAATATAACAAGCTAATAAGGTGTACAGAAACACTATAATTGCAACGTTTACATTTATATAAAGTCAATAAATACCTTGATGAAGATTCGTATCCGACTCGAAACGATGCAATTACTGTGTTTCTGTGGCGTTTTATTAGCCTGTTACATTTTAATTATTAGTCTGTGCTTTTTCTCACGATTAGATTCTGACTTTTGGAACGACCAGCTTGGAAATACCCTCTGGCATTAGTAACAACCAGCTCTAGGAAAGGTCCTCTTCCTTCGGAATACCAGCTTCAGGCATTAGACATTAGAAATAACAAGCTTGAGGGATAGGCCCTGAACTACAACTACCAACTGAGGGACGCCTTTTGGTCTTTGGCACAGCTAGCTTGAGAGATTCTATCTGGCTTGCTTAAGGAACACCAGCTTGATGTTGTGCCGTTTGGCCTTAGTACACCCAGTTTGAGGGAATACTCTTCAGCATTTTGATCATCAAAATTGAGGGGGTGCCTTCTGGCCTTTGAAACAAACAGCTTTGACTGAATACCCTCTGGAACAAACAGATTAAGTTAGTGCTCTCTGCTCTTTGGAGCAACTTGATGGAGAAGATTATATTTGGCCTTTCAAACAACAGGCTTGAGTATGTACGCTCTAGCCTCTGGAACAACCAACTTGAATGAGTGCCCTCTCGCCTTAGGAACAACAGTGCTGGAAGAAGTGCTCTGTGTTTTTTTTTGAAATCACTAGCTTGACAGTGCCCTCTGACCATTCTCACTTCGGAACTATTTATTAATACTGTAACTTTGTAACTAATTTCTAAAACCAGAGGAAAGAAGTAAGTGTTGTCGTTAGAATTTTCACTCAAACGTTAGTGCAGTAAATTTCATGAAACAGGGTTACTGTTTAATGTTCACTGTTATAAGTAAACTTTTTCTTTTTCAGTTTAAGTACTTAAATAGACGCCTACATCCATGTTCAGATCTAAAGACCTACTCTGAATGCAGCCGAATGTGCATAATTCACAAGCTGGAAAAAGGAGATACTTGCCGGTAAAACTAAACTTTATTTATCCAGTGTGGAGATTTAGTATACGTTTTCACTAAGTACTGTAGTTTTAAAAAGTAGAAAATTTTTATAAGCTGCCTCTATTTACTGTTTAGTCTATATTTCTTTCCTTTATGGCTGCAGTAATTACGTGAAAATTCAACAGCTAAAAACAACTAAGTAAACATTAACAAACATAAAGAAAGAAGAAAAGAAGCCATACAGTCAAAAGAGTACATTAGAAATATAACGTAAAACTTCACACTATAAGGGAAAAACAACCCATTGGCCGATCAACGTAATGTCTTGTGTAACCTTGGCTGTTTTAGGGTGCTTATTAGAAGACACTTATACGGCCTCATCTTTACGGTTGAGTCTTGACTGCCTCCAGACTTCACAGATAATTTATTCTTGGACGAATGATTGGGTTAGGGGACATCCTGCTTGCACGCGTCGTCATGCTGCCACGGTAACCTCACTGGTGACGCATAACAGTAGTGCCACACGCGGCGACCATATGAACCATTCAGACAAACAAGCAGACCATCGCTGGCACACGGTGCGTATTACACTAGCTAGTTCTTGGAACTCTGACATACTGTACTATCGTTCCCCTCGACCTTGTTACGCATGCTGTTGACAAACCAAGTAACGTGTGATGATATTTTCTATTTGTCACGAAGTTATGTTGCATTATTCAGTATCACAGAATATTAAATGTCGCATGTATAGTGAGCGATTCATCGTAAAGAAAATGTTTGTAGCTTATAGGCCATGGTAAAGAACTGCAGTGACCAATGTTGTGAACGAATTCAAGAAATTGACGGTAATTTCTTTTCTTTGAATCTGTGACAGACGGTCTTCAAATGGTACTGTCTATTCCAGCTAGAGGTCGGACGAAAAGGGAAAAATCATGTTCGCTTATTCACAAAAAAAATATTCTAATACTCGATGAAAAACAATTTTTTCCCTTGTTTTGGCCCCTCCGCCGCCCCCCCCCCCCCCGAAAAAATCCGTTTTTAATTAAATACCAATCTCCCTCCCTTCACTTGCAATTGTGCTATCCAAAATTCATAAACCGTTCCAGGCCCGGACTGGATATAGTGCCAGGGAGTATACGAAAAAAAAGCCAATGGAAAAAAAAGCTGCGGAAAAAAAGCCTCGAAAAAAATGCCGATGGAAAAAATGCCGACGGAAAAAACCGAACCTAACCCAATCAATCATTCGTCCAAGGTTATTGGTAGACCCCCGTGTATGCACAGTGATTCGGTATGACCATGGGAGCAGGGGAGGGAAACTTTTGATCTTACAAAATTATCATTGTCACTATTGTAAATGTTGCAACTAATACTAAGGGCATGCAAATCTCCATACCGAGCTGCAAGATCTCCATTACCATTGGCTATACCAATGCGTTATGGCAGTTACAATGAGGATGCTGTAATTTTTCTTTGTGATTTTGTTGTAAAATTTGTAAACCCAATGCATTCATGCATGGTTCTTAGAGTTTTTAAACTTTGCATTGTTGACTGGGAGAAAAATAGGGCTGGCGATCGGCACCACAAGCTGCTCCTCGAACATATTGCTCCATTGGGGCTTATCCAACTTGTCGATGAGCCAACTCGGGGAGAAAATATTTTGGACCTGATCGTTAGTAACGATGAACGATTTTTCTTTGGCCTTCAGGTTGGACCATTTTGGTAATAGCGATCATTACATTGTTACTTTTTCTTTAAACCCGCTTAATAAGGATACAGGCTACTCGAGAAAAAAGGTATTTTCCAAGGAATTAGGTAGACTTGAATTTGAAGGCCTGTAAATTGGGAAGAACTAATATTTTCGGTACATTTAGACACGGCTTGGAATAGTTTCCAAGTCATCCTACTGGCTTACAAAAGGATACATACAGATGAACCAAATAGCCTACGAACACTAAATCGCAGGATCCTCCCATACTTTTTATAAAATTTTGCAAGCAAAACCTTGTATCATGGAAGCGACACAAATCACATCCACTTGCAGAAACCAAGCTTGGATATAATACCTACATAAACTATACTCAGATGATAATGAATCAAGGCAATAATAGTTCACCCAAAGTACAGGCTATCTGTCATAGAAATCATGCTGCCCTTTTTAAATTGTACCACCACCAGAGGACGTCTATTTTCTCGCTCAATCCTTCCACTTAAACTTGGAAACCTTTTTCAGATGAAAAATTTAGATAAGGCCGAAACTGTCTCATTTTCCCCTAAACGCCATTAAAGATGACTGTGCGCCTATGCCTACCTACGATACCCTAGCACCACTGAAACGTATAACTCAGCCTTTCTCTCAACCATTGGTTCTTGTCGCCATAAACAAACTTAAACCAAGCCACTCTCGTGGACCAGACGATCTATCTGCTTTTTTACTTAAACAACTGAAATGTGAATTTTGCTACCTCCATACAAAACTATTTCAACCATCCTATGCATAGGGAAATATCCCAGAAATATGGCACCACTCGTGTCACCCCAGTTTTTAAATGGGGATCAATTTCTGACCCAACTAACTATCGTCCAATCACTCTTACATAATGCAGCTTGTAAGATTATGGAAACCATTATCCGTCATGTTCTAATGGAATATCTGCGCAAATATTCGATTGTAAATTCAGACCAATTTGGCTTTATGCTGCATAGATAAGTAACACACCAGTTGTTGGCAGTCCTCAACTGCTGGACAAGCACACTTGACATGGGAGAACCATCTGATACTATTTACTTTGACTTCAAGAAAGCCTTTGAATCCGTTATGCATTGTAAATTCCTTTTTAAAGCTACCCAAATGTGGCATTACTGCCGATCTTGTAAATTGAATCTCAGCTTTTTTTAGGAAATCGATCTCAGCAGATGAATGTTGAGAAAAAGTTATCTTCCAGTGTCTCTGTACCCTGTGGAATGCGCAGGAATATGTCCTCGGGCCCTGCTTTTTGTAATTTATCTAAGTGACCTGAAATTCAGTAACGATCAAACATTTGGATTTAAATTTGCTAACAGTAATAAAATTGGAACGGAAAACTATTTTTTCCAAGGACAGTGGCACTTGATTCCGAAATCTGTGATTTTGCAAATTGGGCAAAGACGAGGCAGTTACCACTCTTTGTTCCTAAAAGCTTTACTTTTCATGTTGGTTCTCAAAATACTCGTCCCTACTACTACCTTGAGCAAACTAAACCACCAGCGGTTTTGGAAGTCCGTGATCATGGGATTTGGTTTACCCAAAACCTTAAGTTATCACTCCATTGCAGTACGGGCTGTGCCTGGCCGTTCAACATACAGCAGTTGCAAACAGATGTTTTAACAGATGTGTAAACAATAATTTTATGGGTAGGGCTTTCAAGGTGTTTGCGTGGCCCATTCTTGTCTTTGCTACCCTAGTTTGGTCTCCTTTTCTAATGGTGGATATAGATTTTCTAGAGTCGGTTCAGCAAAGTTTACAAACCGATTACATGGTTTTCGCAATTTAAATTATGCAGATTGCCTTGCTAGGACAGGCTTGGAATTATTTGAACTACGCAGAATTAGGTTTGACCTAATATTGACTTAAAGAAATTCTGTCAGGACATACAGTACGACTCTTATTTTTGATTTGGCACCACTTTCAATAAACACTCGTGGCCATGATTGAAAGCTTGAAGTCCAGGGGGCGTGAATGAATTGACGCTTTAATTTCTATTCAGTTCAGATTGTCCACATCTAGAACGCCCTGACAGCCGAAACTGTGGACCAGTCAATAGTGCAGGGATTTTGTAGAAAGGTCATGATGGAGGGCCATCAGCCCTTCCTGAATAGGCCGCTTATGGTGATTTTGTAGCTCGTATGAGGGAAAATTTTGTGTGACCCTCTCGCAATATCGTGATTATGTTCCTAAGGCGCGGTATTAGTGGTGCACCGCCCATTCGTTTTCCGACTGCCTAATAGTGGTAAAGTCAAAATATTTTTTTATACAATTTAACGCGTAAATACCACTTTTTGCTCATTTGTGCCTAAAAGAAAGCTATTAAACACTCCCTCGAACTCCCCCTCAGAAGAAGGTCCCATTACTTACCGTGTGATTGAATGGATGTTTAATGAAAGCAAATTGAACTTCTGCCAGGGGGAGTGAATGGCTTGGACTGGAATGCAATGTGTAATGAGATCTATTAACTCGTGAATGATTGAGTCAGCCACACATCATCCTGCTCGTGTTTATTGAAACGATGTGATTTTTGCAGCTATTCACAGTGAGCAGTACTTAAAGAGCTGAACTATTTACAAAAGTCACTTACGACCGATTTGAAAGAGTGCCCTAGGCGAATAATGTCTGTAAGGGATGCTGTGTGTGAGTAGTGGTAAAATACGATATTACGTTACATACTGCCCACTTCCGGTCACCTGATAAAAGTGAGGGTAATAATGCACTTCCAATCACCTGATGAAAAGTGTGGGGTAATAGCGTCTCTTCCATTTTTTGTCAATTTGGAGGAGGGTGGAAAAGTGTTTTTACTACCTGTTTTCCGGTTTTCATCGATCTGGAGGAGGGTGGGAAAGTACTTTTTGCTTCCTCCTATGATGTCACTTCCGGTCAGCTGATCAAATTGGGGGTAATGATGTGCTTCCGATCATATGATGAAAAGTGGGGACTTCAGTTCCGGTTTTTCGTCAATCTAGAGGAGGGTGCCTTTTGTTACCTTTTATTCGTTTTTTTGTCAGCCCAGAGGAGGGTGGGAAAGTGCGTTTGCTATTTTCTATGACGTTAATTCCGATCACGTGATCAAAATTGAGGAAATGACGTCACTTCCGGTCACGTGATGAAGGTGGGGGGGGGGGTCACTTCCGGTTTTTCATCGATCTGAAGGATGGTGGGAAAGTGCCTCTCTGTACTTTTCTTTGTTTTCGTCGATCTGGAGAATGGTGTGAAAGTGTCTTTCGGTACCTTTTTCATTATTAAAAATAAATAAAAAAAAAGAAAAGGCATGGATTCGAGTTCAATAATTTTAACGGGAATAGGTGGCGAACTGAGCTTCAATTTAAAAACGCCCATATACCTAAACCCTAAAAAAGAGTATGAAATGGCGCTCGTCTCCATCGATACGTACTACAGTATTTTTAACGTGCACGCTGACAATAACGAATTTTTGTACACCATCGACGGTGGAGCGAATTGGATCGAGGTGTGAGTCGTTCCTGGCGCTTACGAAATTTCGGACTTGAATAATTTTATACAGTCTACTTTGGAAGGAAGTGGTCACGAAAAAAATGCCATCGTTTTAGAACCAAATCACAATTGGTTGTAAATAATCTGCTCTACGGCGTTTCGTTGCTGGTAGATAATAATTTAGGAACTGTTCTAGGGTTCCTTCAGGGAACTTATACTAAAACTCAGCAAGGTCAAAAATTCCTGGATATAATGGGGCTCAATACAATTTTCGTTCATACCAACATAATCGGGTCTTCCTAAGTGAGTGACGACACTCAACCTTGCATATACGCTTTTTATCCAGGAGTGCCACCGGGTTATAAGATGATAATTTCCCCTCAAAATTTAATTTACCTTCCCGTAACTACCGAAAAGATTCATAACATTGGTATTTGGTTAACTTCTCAAGATAACGAAATGATAAATTTAAACGGGGAAACCCTTACCATCAGACTTCATCTGAGGTATAAAAAATTATTTTTTACATATTAAAAAAAAGAATATTAGTATTCAAAAGAAAAAAAAAAGATTAATTCGAAAAGAATTCGTCATAGATAATAATCAATTAAAGGTATAAAACGCAGCACTCCGCAAATTTATAACGAGAGTGAGAAGATGAGTTTCACGGAACATTACCTCGATATAAACGAATCTTTACAACAAGATTCTTCCATGGAGAGCAACGCATTTCACGAATATAATCCGATAGTAGGAACCAATCAAAACAACGTCAATTCGGAAATTAGAATCGTAATCGTAAACCAGGATTTGTTCCTACACGTCGCGAATAGTTATCTTCTGATTAAAGGCAGGTTACTGAAGGCCGATGGTTCTAGTTTTGCTGATGCGGATGTAGTGTCTCCGTCAATAATGGTTCCATGTACCTATTTTCCAGCATTAAATATCATTTGAGGGATAAGCTAGTGGACGAGTTAAATTACCCTGGTTATGGGACTCTCATGAAAGGTCTCCTCACGTACGGCTCGACCGATCAAGTGTCGTTGTTGGGGAACTGCTGGGCATTAGATGCGGCTGAATCTTCCTCAGCCAGTTTAGACGATAACATCGGATTCAAAATACGACATTCCATCATCGTAAAGGAGACAACTCCTAAAAGAAGCTTCTCGTTCACTATTCCTTTAAAACACTGCATGGGATTTTTCGAAAATTATGACAAGGTGCTGTACGGTGCCAAGCATGTCCTAACGTTGCCTAGGGCGAGCAATGACGATGCTGTATTCAGGACAGCTGCAACAGCCGTTGGGAAAGTCGAATTGAGTAGCGTTTCGTGGCACGTACAGCACATAATCACATCCGACGAGCAAAAGCTCAGGCTTTTTAGCTACATAGAAGGTGGGATGAACGCGGACTTGGGTTTTATAAATAAATAAAAAATAAATAAATAAATAAATAAGAATTTGACCTATAACGGTCAGGAGAACGGAAGGGCTGAGGCCACTGACACCGATCCTGCAGAAAAGAAACGGGGAAAAGGGAAAATGTTTAAGTTTGGTAATTTCTTTTTAAAAACTTATCAAGTGGATGTTCATCCAAGCGACGCTTAAATTCACTAACTGAGGGCGAATTGACAAAAGCTTCTGGAGGAGAATTCCAAGGTCCTATTACCCGAGACGAAAAGAAAAACTTTCTGCAGTCCGTCCGTGGAATGGGCATGCTTAATTTAAGGGAATGGCCGCGAGTTTTACTGTTACAGGCCAGGGTGAAGAACGGAACATCGATAGAGAGCAACCCATGCAGAATTTTAAAGGTCAAAACAAGGTCAGCCTTCAGTCTCCGGAGTTCAAGGGGATCAAGGCATGCCATAGATAACCGTGTGTTGGGAGAATGATTGCGGTACCCAGTAAGACCACGAGTAAAAGAGCATTGGATGGCTTCAAGTTGGTCAATATCCTGCAAAAGGTAGGGTGACCAAACCGGACTCGCGTACTCGAGGATTGGCCGCACAAACACCTTGCAGGCCCAAATTTTGGTCACAATACTAGCAGATGTAAAGCAACGTCGGACGATTGCCAACCTACGGTTGGCCGAGGCTGAAATCAGGCGACAGTGGGCACTGGCATTACGATAGTTGCGAATTTCCTCAGAGCACTAGTTTCACATGGCGCGTGCTTACTACTTCGGCCGTTGAAAAACCGAGGTGGGTTATTCTAGCTATGCAGACTAATAGAAAAGTTGCGCAAACTAAAAATCGAGCCGTATTCGATCATTGCAGTCTTCAAGATGCTCACGTGACTTTAAATTCCGAACATTACCCGTTCTTGGACTTGAATGTAAATTACGTACTGGAGAATACTCGATCCTGTAGAGAATGGCTCAAGAGTTTAGACGCGCTTTGTACGATGTCGGGGACTTGTGTATCGATTCGGTGCAGTTTAAAAAGACGTATCCTCTATTGGTTTTGGACTGTTCCAAGCAATCGGAGAGACTTCAGTCCGGCATAGTCGACGTACAAGTAAAGTTGAAATTTAACGCCGCAATTCCAGCTAACACGACGTGCCACGCGCTGTTGACCGGAGTTAGAAAAATGAGTTTGAAGTTGGATAAAGGCAAAGTCGAAGGGATTTATTAAAAATACAGAGATGGTGAAACAAAAAACGAAAACAAGTAAAATCGGAAAAAACGGGGCAGGGTGAAAAAAAAAGATTGCGAAACGAGATGGGCTTTTACCATTGTTGGCATTGCTCGGACCCATCTTAGCCGGTGTAGGTGGTCTAGCCGGAGGTGCTACCGGTATCACCGCTGCAGCTAAAAAGAGCCAAAACGACGCTAAGGTAATGGAAGAAATGGTGAGACATAACAAGAAGATGAAAGGTTCGGGATTGAAACTTAAAAAGAAAATAAAAGTGAATCGTGGGAGAGGGCTCTTTCTAAGGCCAGTGAAAGGCTGATCGATTTTACTAAACCGTTAACAAATCTCGATTTAAACAGATTAGTCAAAGTTTTGAAAATTCGTAAATACAGATGTACTTTTAGCAAGGATCGTCTGCCGTTAAAACCTAAACCTCGTGGCAAATGCGGCATCGTTAATCTCGAAAATTTTCACGATGGTAATGGAAGTCATTGGGTGGCTTACTCGACAGTTTCGACAGTTTCGGCAACCTCAAACCATCGACATCCATTTCGGAGTATTTGGGTCCCGTTAAATACAATTACGACAGTGTGCAAAATTTTAATCAAACATTGTGCGGTCATTTCTGTTTATTTTTTCTAAGTTTCTCGTGCAAGGGATATGATTACGAAGATATTTTAAGACGGTTAGCTCTTTAACTCGGTTATCCCTATTGTTCTTCGTATGGATTGGTATATGGTCTCTGCTTTGACCATGCTATTCCTCCGTGCTTGCCGTATCAGCCATTATATAAATCACGTGACCATCGCGCACGATGATCGGTATTTCCGTTATACCTAGAGTTGATGGTTGGAGAAATCTCTCGGGACCTAGATAAACTTGAAATCCTTTGTCTTTGGGTACACTTTCCGACAAATCAAAAAATTTAGTTATTAAACACCGTATTTTTATATCTGGAGGGTCTGAACTAGGTGTATAGTCTCCGCTACTTCGTATACTCATTCCCAGGAAATACCAACCAGATGTTGAAAGTAGTAGTGGCGAGGATAGTTATTGTTACACGTGAAAAAGTGACCTTTAGGGTAAAGACTAGTTCCGCGAAAAGTAACTATACAGTCTATACGTGGATATATCTATCTTTACATCACAAAACTGACGTTTTCAAAATGATTCTTGGCTTCTTCCGCGTCTGGTGGGAGTTTTTTTCTAAGTTTAAAGAAACCATTCGACTATCGACGTAACCCTTAGTAGCCACGTCATGTTCCACGGTTGGAGGGGGGCGTAAATTTAATTCGTCTATTTTTTGCATCGAGTACCCCATCCTCGTCCTCGTTCAACGCCGTTTGAAGTTTGTCTATTTCGTAGGCTTCTCTAATAACCTCGAAGAAATAGTCTTTATTAACAGCTTCCGAAGGGCTTTCAGGGCTCGCCAGGTTACTGATTCGTTTATTTTTTGTGTCGAATATATCGCAAGAGTCCATGATCAAGGCATTCACATCTTTCACATCTCTTTGCGTTCGTTTCAAAGACTGTCCAAATTTATTAACCGGCATTTTGACGATTCTTTTTTTTAAATATAAACAAAAAAATTTAAGAAATGTCTCATTCTACCTGATACGGAAATCTTTCGAGTCTGTTGCAATCAAATTATCTAGGAGTTAAGACGGAAAATTTGACGAATTTAAAAAATGGAGTAAAGTACGTCTTATCTCCTTCCGTAGAATTCGAGGATTTAAAAGGAATAGGTTCTCCCATTTTGAACAAAGATTCCCGGTGTAAGGGATGGATTTCTCCGTCGACCCCCGAATCTCAAACCGCGATGAAAAATCTTAAACGATACTTCTGAGAGAAATTAGAAATTGAAACCGACGAGCAGAAACCCGTTTCTCTGACGATGTTTAGTTACTCAAATTACTCGCACCCAGCTTCCACCTGCTACCCATTTTGTCAAAAGGCAGACGGCGAGTCGGATAAGCCGCTATGTCTCAGAACGTGGGTGTACAACAACATACACAAAACTAAAGGAAAACTTAACAAAAACGTTATGGAAAAACCGTGGTTTAATTTGGCTCCGTACGGAAGTATGTCCTTGTCGGATGTTAGTGGTAAAATTAACTCCGTGTACATCAGCAACGACGCTCCCAGAACCGTAAAACTTTGGTGTAACGTAGATTACGGAGTCGTCGAATCTAATGCATTCAACGAAAAGTTTTCAGACAAAGACTTTATGAGTTTGATTTCTGAATAACAAAAAACAATGGATATACAAAATTACGATTGCTTCGTGCCGATCAAGAAGCCCAAAAATCACCCATTTCTACCTTCAAACATCAGATACCTGTTTATAGGACCGGCAAACTGCTGAACGACGAACTTACTGTTTAATTTTATCTGTAACGAAGGATAGTTGGATTACGACAGATTATACGTGTACAGCAAAACTCTGTGTCAAGCGAAACACAGAGCTTTACAGTCTATATTTTCAGAAATTGAGGGAACCGTAGGGTGGGAGATAGCGAATTTTCACGACTCTCAAAACTATTTAATTCCTCCCGAGGAGTCGGACACCAAGTTTTGTAATCTCGTGGTTTTTGACGATGTTCTTTTCGAAAAACAAAAAAACATAGAACGTTACTTCACTCAAGGCCGTCATTCTAACGCCGACGTTTTTTATTGCAGTCAGAAACAAGTGGTTAGAGATAACGCCAATTTATTAATCGTATTTCCCGAGGACGATTTAAACCTGAAACATTTATACGAAAATCACGTCGGTCCGGACATGGAATTTCCGGAGTTTTAAACGTTGTGTAGAACGCGTTGGGATGATCCATATGGGTTTTTAATGATCGACAAAATGTTAAACAAGGGACGTTTTAAACGTACGTTTTCGTTCGATGATAAAAACAAACGAAAGAAAAAAAGATAACATGGAAAAGAAACATGAAATAGCAAATCTCAAAAAACGTTTACGGGAAAAATTTTTCAATCAACATTTGGACGAACGAGATCAAGAAGAATCTTTACAAGAATTTTTTAAACCCGTCGTCAGTACTTTGAAACCTACCGTTGTCAATCCTCCACCCATAGCGAGTCCTGCGAAACCGATTGTCGGTTTTCAAATGAGAAAACGACTAAAACGTATACAAATTATTACTCCCATAAAAAACGTATAAATCTGAGGATGAAGATGATGAAGAGTGGGAAACCACGGCGAACGAGACGGAGAAGTTTGAATCACCGAATCCTTCCATCGAGCATTCAACTCCGATAGCGCGAGATCCCAATCTTTCCGAATACTCGACTCCCTCACTAGCTATGCGAACCGAATATGCATCTATCAACACAGGTTTGAAAGTCACCCCCACACTTTTGGCAATACAAAACAGACATGTGTCGACGCCTCCAGAACTTCCAAATTTCCCAACTCTCAGATCTTTGGATAGTCTGTTACCTGGCCAAGGCATAGGCCAAACGGCGAAATATTTTTTGATGAAATTTTTCCAAAATCCCAAAGAGACCGATCCTGTCTTCGTACTGCAACAATACGGCATGAAAACTGGAGAAATGAGCATCGCTAATAAACCCGTAAAAATATTCGAGAATGACATAGTGGTCGGTGGTAATCAGTATGCGGGAAGACGAGGACTCTGGAGTTTGCTGGTTTTTAAGGATTTGAAGGAACAGTCGTACGCTCCCGAATTCAAGGCGAGTTACGCTTCTCTTTTAAAAAACACGCACGCTATCTACCAAAACAACGATCCAGGCACTCGAAAACCCAAGTCGAATCGTAGTGCCAAGTACGTGTCGATAATCGGTCCTATCTGGGAGGATATGAAAACGAAGAAAAAGGGAACTGGTATGGTGAAAAAAACCGGAAGCAGGGTGGATTACAGGTACTACGACAATCCTAATGATTTGGTGGAAAGACTGAGGCTTTTGTACGGGTCAGCCCAAGCGGGTCACGACGGTCACAGGAATAAAATGATAGAAACTTTATCGGAATTGGAACAACGACGGGTCATCACCGCTCGAGAAAAAAAGTACGCTTATCAGAATTTAGGTTTACGATAAAACAATTTGTATAATAAAAACAAGTGGCTACAGCGACTGCCTAGTCGCACCGGTCTTCTGTACAGTTCCTCCACTTCCAATGCTGAGGCGCACACCTCTATCATGCACTACAACAGCTATCTCTATTATATAATCTAAAAACAGTAACCATCAGAATTGCCCGTTACAAATGTGTTAGCTTTTAAGCTAATTTTACGTTTTAAGCATAATTGTCAGCGTTTAGGCCTAATTTACAACTTTAATTTCGTAAGTAGCAACTACCGTAGATTTGGATTGTATACAGTAAGCCTATTCATTTTTGCAACACGGTATGCCTCCCCGCACACAATTACAGAGTTACAACGTAATGCGCAACGTAGCCTAATATAGATCAGTGGTAGTAGGGAGGGGACAGGAGAAACACTGTAGATGCGACTCGGAGCTACTATTGACGTTGCCATGGTAACATGATTTTAGACCTAATTTTCATTTTCAGGCCTAATTTTTTTAACGGCAGTTTTAGTTTCGTAAGTAGCAGATAGGTCTAATGGAGAATTTGGTTCGATCGTAAGCCTATTCATTCATGCAACAATGCAACAAGACTCTTTTAAACGAAGCTAATATGTTTTTGTTTTTACGGCTGCATTAACACAAATCTTTAGGATTTCAATTCGACGATGAATGTTATTATCTAATTTAGTTACGTCGAAGAAGTATATTAGCTATAAGAAGGCAACGATGTTTTAATTTGCCATGTTATTTAACTAACTTGTGACACTGAATCGAACGTTGTGAACAGTTGTCGTCAATTACTGGTACCGTTGCGAAGTTGAAAAAAGCGACGGACGGACAGACGGACAAAGTCATTGCAATAGTCTTCTTAGCCGGTACGGCTGTACAGAAGACTAAAAGAACCAAGATGAAGTATTGCGTGAAATGTAATCGATCCACACCTAACCAGCCCGAACCTCCTACTATTATTACATCAAAAAATAATAGAAGCATGGAAGTCCACTTTTGCGAAGTTTGCGGAACGAAAAGAGCTTCCTTCATCAAGTCTGGGAAAGGAATCGTAAATAAAATCGTAGACCATTTACCGGTAGAAGTACATTTACCTGGATATCAATATTGCGGACCAGGAACAAAACTAAATCAGAGATTAGCTAGAGGGGATACTGGAATAAGTAAACTGGATGAGGCGTGTAAAGAACATAACATTGCCTACTCAAAAAGTTCAAATTTAAACGAACGGCACGTCGCTGATGAAATTTTTATATCTAAAGCTCGAAAAGTATGTAGGATCCTTAACCTCTTGGAGAGAAAAATTAGCTGCTGCGATCGGTAAAAAAATCATGGGGACGAACCTCAAGTTCGGAATGGGAAGAAAAAAAACAAAATGGAACAACTCGTAAACGAACTCCACAAACCGACGCGCAAACATTTTCCGAGGTGGAAAGTGATTGTGCGGAGTCTGAATGATCTATGGCAAGCGAACTTGGTGGAAATGATACCTTACTCTAACGTTAATAAAGGATTTAACTACCTACTGACTTGCATCAACGTAATGTCCAAGTTTTCTTGGGCTATTCCCCTTAAATCAAAATTCGGTATAGTCGTTACGGAAGCCTTCAAAAATATACTCGAAGGAACGACATCCCCTAAAAATTTACAAGTTGATTTAGGCAGTGAATTCTACAATAAAAACTTTAAAGCGCTCCTTAAATGTCACAACATCAACATGTACTCTACCCACTCTGAGAAGAAAGCGAGCGTTGTAGAATGTTTCAACGGAACGCTGAAAACTCACATGTGGAAACGATTCACCAAGCAGGGGAACTACCAATGGATACACATTATTGATGAGTTAGTTTCACGGTACAATGACACGGTTGACTCCACAACTCAACTAAAACTGAGGGAAGTAACCAAACGTCACGAATCATCACTGAAAATTAAACCAAAACAATCGTTTAAAAAACCACAAATTTGTCATAGGAAATAAAGTCAGAATTTCTAAAGTTTAGAAAATTTTTGATAAAGGGTATTTACAAAATTGTACTAACGAAGTTTTCACAATCCGTAAAGTCCAAAAAACCGAACCTGTTTTTTTATCTATTAAAAGACGAATTGAACGAACCGGTGCTCGGCGGTTTCTACGAACAAGAAATTCAAAAAACTCTCATCCCAGATTTATTTTTAGTGGAGAAAGTATTAAGACGAAAGAAAGGTACAGATGGGAAAATGCTCTACTTCGTTAAGTGGAAGGGATATGATTCAAAATTTAATAGCTGGACTGATAACATTAGCAGTTTATCTTTTTAAATAATTTGTACTTGATTTTTAAGGACAAGAGATCATATTAGCAGTTCGTCTGAATATTAATTTTCTTCTTTTAGCGGCGGCCATTTTCTCCAACCGAGATTTTCTCAGTTCGACAGTTTTTATCGCACGTTTCTTACGAGCAGCCGCGGCTCTTTTCCTCTTATTAGCCACTATTTTTTTCTTCTTCGCTTCGTTTTGGTATTTCAGTGGCTGATGCTTCTTCCTCCTCATCTTTCTCCAGCGAAGCTTGCTCTTCAGCTTCTTCATCCTCCATCGGATTGATTATACCGTCTATAAAATCATGTGCTGTACCCGTTCTGTAGTGACAGTGCACTAACGTATTTATTCAATCGTCAAACACGAATCTCTTATCGTCGTAAGGAGATACGTAAGATTTTGAAATTTCAACCGTAGCAAGCTAATGATCCTTACTTTGAATGCTCTTCCACGTGGCTTTCGACGATGTTTTCGAAAATAGCGCTTTTTTGTAGTCCTCGTGACTGAGTCTTTTTTGGATAAAAGCTTTACTAATCCCTTTAGCCTTTCTAATACTCTCTTCCCCTACAAAAACTGAGTACATTTTTGCTTTCAAGCTTACAAATTCTTTTACTGGGATGCCAGCCATCTCATCTTTAATTTTCCCCAGGACTTGTTTGTTTTTAATACTGTATAGACGATGCGATGGATCATAATTGCTAGTATCGAATCTATCTGACTCAACTTCTATGTCCCGGTAAAAATCTTCAATCTCTACCTCATAGAACAGATTGTCGGTATCAGTGAAAAGTAAACGTGCTCGGTCTCCATATTTTGGACGCATGAATTCGTAGTGGAGTTCATACATTGTGAGTTAGGAAAGTTCGAGGATGCAAAAACCGGAGTACGTCGGTAAATCGCACTTGATGATACGAAGTCTCAAGTTTACCAGTATGAGATTTTCGTTGAGGATCATGAACGAATCCGCGTGTGGCAGAGTGCTGTACTTGCCAGATTTTTTTGGATTATCAGACAACTTCACGGATAAACGCCCCCATTTGTTTTCCATCGTTTTTCCAAATACCGAATTATTTTTCAGTTTGATAAAATCTTTTTCGAATGTCGTCATTGCGAGTTGACGTTTCTCGGTGTTAAATTCTACGTAAGATTTTAGCCATTGCTTCTGACGAAATTTTTGAATTCTGTGAATACCTTTCAAAATTAAACCGTGCTTCAAGTAGAATTGTAAATTCCTGTAATGAACTACGTAGTTTTTCTTCGAGAGCCGATTTGTTGTCAGTTTGGAGGTAAAAACGATCTTCTTGTTTCCTGCCATTTCTTTCATAAAGGAGACACGAGTTTCGGCATTATTTTAAACTTTTCCGGCGCTAAAGGATAATCGTTGTGATCGTCGTGTAGCTCGTGCAGATAGTCCAAGTCCACTTCCAATATATAGCCATATTCCAAATCTTTTTCGACCGATGCCAAGCAAAATTTCCTTTTTCGTCAGCAAGCTGAATCGATCGTAGAGAATGAATTCCGTCATGGCTAGCCCATGCAAGTTGTTGATATCCAAATCGACTAGATACAGACTAGTAAGTATCTGGTAGATATTTGTTATTGGCGATCGAATGCCTTTTTGACACAAAAGTTGTTCCACCTCTGATTCCGGAAGTTATAAAGTTATGCTTTCCTCCGTGCGTAAACAGTTCTAGTTCGGCTTTGGTTTTTTTGAACGCGGCTGCCCAACTAAACCCTGGTGTGGATACGTAGTAGCAAGGATCTAAGCCGTCATTGACCGAGCAAGTTTCCCTGAAAGTCTGAAAAATGTCGGCTAGAAGATACACGTCGATCATCTGATATACAAGATGGTAATTTTTAAAAACCTTCTCCTTCAGCAACTTCCAAACTAATGTTGCGTGATCGTACTCTGTGTCGGTGATGCCTTCGCCTCATAGACAGGAGAAGAATGCCGCTTTAGGAGGTAATTCCTGGTCCTCAAACACGTCCATAGACTGCACGTACTCGTACGGGTAGTGGCCTTTTTGCGTCAATAAATCCAACATTTCTTCCTTTTTCGCTTCTGGCTCGAACCAGTCTACCGACTCGAGAGCAATTTTTAAGATGGGGGAAGCGTTGATCTTTCTTGTGGTTTTTAGCCAAAGTTTCGAGCGAGGAAGATAGGAAACTATAACTGTCTAAAAACCGCAACCTTACCAAAAGCTCCTTTCCACCGAATGAAAAGTACCGCGTACTCATGAAACGCTCAGTGTTTCTAGCAAGAACGTCTACTCCCGAGGGGAAGTTTTCTGTCGCAGAAATCAGTAGATGTATATCGTAACCTTCCAAGTTATGGAAGACGACCGGGATAGTATTTATTGTCCTGGCCTCCAAATTGCATTTTACGTGAGAAGCACCTCTGAACTTTCCCGTGAAGTGGCAGTGATCTCTCACTTTATTGGAGATGACTTTGTTGCAGTAGTAACAAGTATCAGTTTTCGAGAACCGAATTTCATCGTCGGCAGTCATCATCAGATGTTTCGGTTGTTAGATAATCGAGGCAAACTTTTGAATTTCGCTATTCATACATTCGTAAAACTTATCCACCGCGTCCTCGCCGAGGTAGAATTTTTGACTCACGATTTCATTTTCTGGACCAAAAACGACGTAGCCAAAACTAGTAGGCAAATGCAAACTGACTTTAGTAGACGAACTCGAGGATGGATCGGTGCTACTAGTTTGCACGGGTCTGAGCATACATTCGAAATCTGCATAAATTACCCAAGGATGAGGATTGCGTCTATCGTAGTGTAGGATTTTCAACGTGTTAGCGCTAGGTGGTAAGAAAGTGAGTACTTGCGCCCTATTCAATCTCACACATTTACTGGTGTGCTCCATCATGAATTGTTCTTTATCAAAGGCAGTGAAGCAATTACGACAGCAAAATTTCCTGTTAATTCCAACACCTCGAAATTGGAGTACCCTATCAATATCAAGGATGGCGCAGTAATGAGTATTTCCTTTTTTGTTGGCTATTAGTAACAGGTCAATTAGTTCTCCTTCCATATTTTTGTTCACTCTCACCGGGTGTAACCTTATCGATCCCTTGTAAGAAATTACGTATATGGACAAATTGTTGACTCGTTCGAAGGAATCAATTTGCCGTAGACTCACGGGGAACGTCAACATGGAATGGTCTATGGTATTCAAAAATGGTTCGTAATATTTAACTTCAATTTCGTAGCACTTCATTTTAGCAGCTAAAACGGAATATAGAAAGCACTTTTTGTCAGAATTTTCTACATTGACTATAACTTTACTTTTCTTGCGAAATGCACTCGGCAAGGGCAAGAAAGAACTAGGGCAAAAAGGATTGATTTTTGCCACTTTTACGGTTATACCCCAAACTTTCAAAAAGCGCCAACCACTACCTTTTTCTTCGAAAGTTTCGACTGACTGTTGTATTTTTTTGCAAGCATCCTCCAAGATTTCCGACACATCAGATTCATTGTAAATAGCTGTATAGAGGGACCAGAAATAGGCTCGCACGGTGTTGGAATCCCTGGTAAAATCTGCCTCTAAACACAGTTGAAATTTACAATTGGTCAGTTGATCTAAGCAAGTCGTGATAAGATATTTAAGCGGACAATACAGTAGATTGAGCGCGCGAGATGAATCGAGACATTCAATTTTACGAAAATAAATTCGATGCATATCATCATGCACCAACTTGCACCTTACTTCACCTTCATTTTCTTTCAACTCGTTTTCGAAGAGTAAACACTCTGGTCGAAGATCAGATCGATAGTTGGGAAGATGATGGATCAAATCTTGCTGAGTTGCGTAGACCTCTCCACAGTATGCACACGTAAACGATGATTTTGAATTCATTTTCTTTTTCTTGAAAGAAAAAGCGTTCATTCCTTCTTATTATTATTCTTTTATTATATACGAAATAATTTTCCCAAAAAAAAAAACACGAGGAA
>JAHWFP010200713.1:38366-52252 GCA_023313725.1 Lithobius niger
ACCTTAAAATAACTGTTATAAGAGAGTCTTTTCCATGGCTGATTCGTTATATACTGCTAAGAGTGACTTTTGCACCCAATTTCATGTTTTTAGCTTGATCTATAAGAATTTGTTGCCCAAACCCCTGGGAGGCATCACAAGGAGGTTCTGGGGTGGGAGGGGGAGGGGCACTGATGGCACTTTGGGTATTTCATTGGGGTCCATGGCTGGTTCGAATTTTACTGTTAAGAAAGACTTGTGTACCAAATTTATGTTTTCTGCAAAATTTCTACAAAAAGGATTGATTTTTGCCACAAAAATGTCTACAAAAATGTGTTACTCCACTTAATGATTTCTGCCCAGTGCTCTATAATAATCATTGCTCTGCCGATGCGAATACTGCAGTTACATCAAAATCGTGTTCAACAGGCCCTGATCGGTGTTAATACCTACATTTTGAGCTGTACAAATTGAAAATTGGTTCTTTGGTTCGATCTGTACGTGAGAGCAAAAGTTTTAGCCCATTTGGCTTTCCGTGTCAAGAATATTGTAGTTACGTTAAAATAGCCTGCGAAAGGCTCTAGGCCTTGTCCATACCTACGTTTTAAGCTATAGAACTTGAAAATCGGTTCCGTGGTTCGATCTCCAGGTGAGGACAACGAGTCCCAACAGCAACATTAATTATTTCTGCCCAGTGCTCTGTAATAATCATTGCTCTGCCGACGAGTATACTGCAGTCACATCAAAATCGGGTTCAAAAGGCCCTGGTTGGTGTTAATACCTACATAAATAAATTACAGTTTATTCCACCACCAAAGTGGAAGGGATACGGAAGGGCGGTGAGCCGCTGACACCGTTCCCAGGAGTTTAAAAGAAGCACGTATTTTTTTTTATCTACTTCCTTATTTTCCTGTTTAGGAGATCAAGATAGTGGACGCCTTAGAAAAATGTTTAAATTTTCGTTTTTAAGTTGCCCTCGGAAACACGCTATCGACTGGGCAGACACGGTGCTGGCATGTAGGGCGTTCCAAATGGGTACCACTCGGACCGAAAAGAAATGCAGGCGGCAGTCAAGACGCGAGGGGGGAACGATTAGCTTCCAGTCATGTCCTCGAGTACTGTATATGTGCTGTGCGCGATCAAAAAACGGTAGGTCAACAGCTATAAGATTGTGTAAAATCTTATACGTGAGTATAAGATCTGCTTTGATGCGGCGAAGTTCTAGCAACTCAAGGCCAAGATTACGAAGACGATCTTGGTATTTAATTTCTCTAAAACCAGGGAGATTTTTTGTGAAGCGTCGTTGGACTTTTTCCACAAGGTCAATATCCTTGGCCAAGTACGGAGACCAGACAGGGGTTCCGTATTCCAAGATTGGACGTACAAACACCTTAAAGGCCCAAATTTTAGTGGCAAGATTTCCAGATGTAAAACATCTGTTCACAATCATAGATCGACGAAACGACGCAGTTACAACCTTTTGGCAATGAAAGGAAGGTTTCAGATCCTGGGTGAACCAGATACCCAAATCCCTAATTTCCTTCGCTTGAGGTAATGGCTCATGGTCAAGAAAATACTGTGGATAACAATTTTTATTCCCCACATGGAAGGAAGAACATTTTGGATTAGAGAGGGGAAGCTGCCACTGTTTAGACCAGGCAGCCACCTCCCGGATCTGTTCCTCCAGTTCTTGCGAAGGACCGGAAGTCGTATTATCGACCCCAATCTTTAAGTCGTCCGCAAATTTGTACCCATAAGTGCCTGTGTTACCGATATTCAGGTCGTTAATGTATATTAAAAAAAGTATAGGTCCAAGCACAGATCCCTGGGGCACCCCACTCGGGACTGGCTTCCAGGGTGAGTACGAGTTCTCAATCATCAGCCTCTGCATGCGCCCCCTTAAAAAGGCAGCCAGCCAGCATTTAATATTAAGCTATACAAAGCTATACATTTTAAGCTATACAAATTAAAATCGGTTCATTGGTTCGATCTCTAGGTGAGAGCAAAAGTTTTAGCCAATTTGGCTTTCCGTGTCAAGAATATTGTAGTTACATTAAAATAGCCTGATAAAGGCTCTAGGCCTTGTCCAGACTTACGTTTTAAGCTATAGAACTTGAAAATCGGTTCAGTGGTTCGGTCTCCAGGTGAGGGCAAAGAGTCCCAACAACAACAAGAACAACAACAATAAGAAATGGTCATGCCTTGGACGCCGAACGGTTTGATTGTTGTCATTAAAATTTGTAATGTGGTGAAATAGTTACGACACGACCCCAAATATCGAATTTCGTTGGTCTATGTCAATTCTGGGCGAGACTATAGGAGTTCAAAGTTTGACGTTTAACATGGAAGTTCATGCTGAGGCTTACATTAGGACCACTACTGCGGTCCTTGATAAATGGAAATTTTTTTAATTTTATTTCTGGACCCTACACGGGAAGCTACTGCAACCCAAACGGGTAGTTACTACCAACCCATAAAGGGGAGTTACTGCCGCCCTAGAGGGGAGTTACTACCACCCAAGAGGGGAGCCAGTAGTGGAGATTCCCTACTCATATGGTCCATGCATTCCTGCCCAACTGCACCAGGGTTGGGAGGCCGTGTGTTCGAGTCTGAAACTGCATGAGTCTGAATTTTCGTCGTCTAATCTCGCCTTATATAGGACCCTCCTCAAAAATTTTTTTTTTATATTTTGGAGCTGTGCCTATTTTTTATTTTTGGGATTTGTGCCAACTTTCTTTATATTTGGAACTGTGCCAACTTTATTGGTGTGATGCATCATTGGAAATATTTTCCCTACGTAAGGAAAGATCCGACGAAGAAAATTCAGTCCAGATGGAGTTCTGAACTTAAACACACAGCCTTGGGGCAGTTGGATAGGGCTATATGCGCCATATTAGAAGTTCCACATTTCATAGATATGGTGCATGTAGCCCTGCCCAACTGCACAAAGGCTGGGAGGCCATGTGTTCGAGTCCTGGACATCTGGACTGAATTTTCTCGAAATTTGTTTTGACACCTAACTCACTGGACTGACTGTAACGGTTATGGGTGTAAACTTACAAAAATGTACATTAAAAATCAACTTTAACTCTCAATACATCAGATTTTGGTTCAAAACACTCTCCACTAATAATAACAATTGATTGTTTAAAGGTTCCTCACTATCACCTAAACTCATCGTGTCACTAAGACTAATATTCTTAATATCACACAAAACACAAACTTAGTACAAATCCAAGAAGTGATGTCATAACAGGAAGTGATATCATAACAGGAAATGACGTCATACAGGAAGAGATGTCACAACAGGAAGTGATATCATAACAGGAAGTGAGTATTAGGAAAATGCATTTGGTAGACTCAGAGGACAGACAGACAAGATGCCCCCCCCCCATGTAAACCGGAAGTGCCACCATTTTCCAAGCGGTTGGTTCTCATGGTAACCAGAAGCGGAATCGGAAGTGCCACCATTTTGAATGACGTCACATTCTGTTGGAAGCGGAACCGGAAATGCCTCCATCTTAGCCAGAAACCACCGCCATTTTTCTAAGATGGCCCCCAGGTTTCTGTTTCAATTTCCGAAATTATTAAAAGGCCCATAACCCGGTAACCGTCGGTCCTAGAGCAAAACGTAGCGAAATTTGGTCCCATGCATGACACCCTGCTCACACTTGGCCTCACCTATCAGTTGGCCCGGTCAAAAATTATTTCGGTCATAGAGTGAAACCGTTCGGGATTTAGCTTCCCTAGGCCATGCCTACATGTTTCTCAATCGGGTACCTCGAATTTCGGCAAGTTGGCCCACCCTGTTAACTCGAGAACTGTCGGTCTTAGAACGAAACGGTTCGGGATGTGGGTTCCCCAGGCTGTACCCTACGCGTGATCCTCTCCACAAATAAAGAAAAAAAGACAGTTTCCCTCCATCCTCCACATCAACAAAAACGAAAAAAAGGTAGCAAAAGGCACCCTCCTCCATATTGATGAAAACCGGAAGTGACATCGCCGCCTCCACCACGTGATCAGAAGTGACGTCATTACCCCCATTTTGATTACGTAATCGGAAGTGACGTCATAGAAGATAGCAAAAGCACTTTCCCACCCTCCTCCAGGCTGACAAAAAAACGAATAAAAGGTAACAAAGGCACCCTCCTCTAGATAGACGAAAAACCGGAACTGACGTCCCCACTTTTCATCATATGACCGGAATCGCATCATTACCCCACTTTGATCACATGACCGGAAGTGACATCATAAGAGGTAGCAAAAAGTACTTTCCCACCCTCCTCCAGATTGACGAAAAATGGAAGAGACGCCATTACCCCCCACTTTTCATCAGGTGATCGGAAGTGCATTATTACCCCCCACTTTTATCAGGTGACCGGAAGTGGGGGGTATGTAACGTAATATCGTATTTTACCACTACTTGTATGGCATCATCTATTTCATAAAGCCTTCCGTCGTAGCAGGCAAGACAAACTTTCCATTGCAACATGGTAAACAACTGGTGTCTAAAACTACTAATTAACACCTTTTCGTAGGAAAACTTCTTTTCTTCGTGCAAACAATTGAAATAGTCTTCATACGTCACAACATCGTTCATGACATTTATCTGAATGCCTTTTTCCACGTTCTAAACAGTTTCATAACACTCAAAGGAAAATAATTTTGACCTAAGACCAATGAATTCTAAAAAAAGGTGCACCCATAATTTCGTCTTTAAAGGTACCTTAAACTTTCTTGTTGTGTTTGCTATACAAACATGCTCTGTATGGTGATTACTAGTGTCAGACTAGTGTAATGCGGTTTCATGTCTGCATAAATGGCTTGAGTTTCGACCTCGTACATAAGGCTGTCTGTATCGGACAATAAAAAGTTACACCTAACCCCGTATAGATCCTTCATAAAATTGTATTGGATACTATACATCACATGCTTTGATTGTTCCAATTCAGAAAACTCAATGTGCACAGGTCTATCGATTATTGCCGTAAGTTTGTGCATCTTAAAGAGAACCAGGTCAGTGTTCAGTACGTCAAAATATTTCCAGGAGAGTAAATTCATCAATCTTAATGCTTTGGCCTCGTCAACAGCTAGTTTAATATTTACTCTAAATATTCCAAGGAGGGTAAATTCATCAATCTTAATGCTTTGGCCTCGTCAACAGCTAGTTTAATATTTACTCTAAATATTCCAAGGAGGGTAAATTCATCAATCTCAATGCTTTGGCCTCGTCAACAGTTAGTTTAATATTTACTCAAAATATTCCAAGCAGGGTAAATTCATCAATCTCAATGCTTTGGCCTCGTCAACAGTTAGTTTAATATTTACTCAAAATATTTCATGGAGGGTAAATTCATCAATCTTAATGCTTTGGCCTCGTCAACGGTTAGTTTAATATTTACTCGTTCCCTTATATTCTCCATGATCTAACCAAAAATACTGTTGCAAAACAATTTGTACGTGTTCCTCTCAAACTCCGTCGTAGCATCCTTTCTCTTGTTAGTGTTGTAATCAATAAAATGGTTAAGCCACTCTCTTTCAGTAAACTTGTTCCCCTTGGAAATTCTAGTTAAAACCATTTCTTGTTTTCGGTAATAAGCCAAATTTCTGTGACAGCAAACTGCAAAAATTACAAAATAAAGCTATAAAGGTCTTGTTTCAAAAAGCAGGCAGTAATAAATCAGCTAATACTTCATTAAAAGGTAATATAATTTTAAGTGTTTTACAATTAATTGACTATCAAATTTTGACACAACATTACTTTAATAGAGCGTTCAAAATTAAAATAAATAGACCAACTGGGACTTCACCAGATTGGCTAGTAACTCTAACTTGGAGGAATTCATACGGAAAAAGAAATAGAGCTCATCTAATTCCGAATAAATTAAGTAAAATACCTGTATTTCTAGGAAATCTGGCGAACATCAAACAGATGAAAGTTAAACTGAAACAATTGGTTTTGAAAAATAATTAATATTCCTGTATCTATTACCATGAAGGCTTGGTTAATGATGAATTTGTTTTATACCATTGGTTTGTGCCAATAACAAGATGTTGTTTATTTTCATGACTTTCATTTTATTTTTAATAAGTATTTAAGAAATTCTTATCTTGTGATATTCTAATGTAAATAATATATTTGTGTACTGATTTTGCAATTTGCACATACAAGCTTCTTTATCTTCGTGCTCCTTTGTTTTTTCTCACTTTTTCTGACTTTCTATTTTGTATTTTTTGTAACTGTAACTGTAAATTATTATTAATAATATTGATTGATTGACTGACAAACTAATCTAAATTTTAGACAAAGAAATAAGAATATATGTGCGGATTAAAAAAAAAAACTTTAAGGGACAATTCATAATATTCCTAAAGGAACAGAACCTGAACAATCCTAAAGATAATAATATTAAACAAAATTAAACAAAAAAACGTACAGTTAAAAATACAATGGAAATACAAGAGGCTAATTATTGTAATATAATAGCAATTTTCAATTTATTGAAAACAAAGAAATCGAGGGGACACGATGATTTTCTCCTTTAACATTTTATTTCTACAAAAGAGAAAACAAGTGAATCGTGGGAATTTTGATAAATTTTATAATCAAAAGTGAAATATGGCCAGATGTGCTTAAGAAACAAACCAAAGACCAATACATAAAAAGGAAGAAACGGAAAACAGGAACAATTATTATCCTATTTCACTGCTTATCTACATATATAATTTGCTAGCGGGGAGCAAAGCGATGAGCGCATTTGGGGATCTGGACACATACCTCTGCGGCATTATTGCAATAAAGGGTAGTGTTAGTGCATTGTTGGCGAACCATCGTCGAACGTATTTGTACAATAACGATCTGCATTGTTAGTGACCGAGACATTGTTGTGATAGTATAATGAGCCATTCTTGGCTGGGTTCATGGCCGGCATCAAGGAAAAATGACGAAAAATGTAGTTTACAAATTCACTCGGTGCGGTAAGTACTTCAATGCCATCACCTCTGATATGGTGCGCACACTTGAGAAGGCTGAGTGAGGTTGCTTAGCTTTGCTCACATTTCTCATTCGGTTCACGTTTGCTCTTCGTGTTTGTAATTTTCGTTTGCCTTTGTTCTGACAAACGCAAAACAAAAAATATTGCCACCGAGGATAATTGCGTTGGTGCTACGTGGTGGCAAGGTAGGGTTGAGTTGGCGGCCAGCTTGCATAACAGAGAAGAGACTGGCGCAACGTGGTCGGACTCGTATTTTTTTAGAGGGGTCGGGGTTAGAGAAGGGTTTGCATTCCTCCTGCTGTAATCTGGTGGCGAAGAAATTGAACTGTAATGTGTTGGTGAAACGTTTTATGCGTAGTGACGCTTAATTGTAATTAATTCGCCATAGTTATTTCTTTGGCCGCAGTTGGAATATTTGCAAATAATGATCATTGGGGGGAGGGAAAGACAGCGGAGGACAGAGACAGACAGTAGGTAGAAGAGGATCGGTGTGTGGGATAACGGAGGAGTAGAAGGGACTAGCGTAACCTAACGCAGGAAGAATAAACCGTGATCGGGGAGAGCAGAGAGAGAGAGAGGTGGGGGAAGCAGGTTGCCGATAGGGTTAAAAAAGTATTTTGTAGGATACGTGACTTAGTAGGAGACGAGCCTTGGTCGTGCTGCTTAGTTATTAAGGCCAGTAGTTTTTGGTCTTTTGCGCTTCTGATAGTTTTTGGGGTTTTGCGCTCTTGCGCTTATAATAATATCCACTAGTAAATAAATAAATAGATAATAAACAAAAATTTCTCACAGGAGTGGAAGGATGGTAGAAGGGGGTGAGGGCTTTTGCGCTTCTGATAGTGCGCTTCAGATAGTTTTTGGGCTTTTGCGCTCTTGCGCTTATAATAATATCCACTAGTAAATAAATAAATAAATAAATAGATAGGCCTAAATAAACAAAAATTTCCCACAGGAGAAATATATAGAGATCAGCCTGTTGAAGAAGCCTCTTAATACCTGACATGGTTGTTGCATTTACAATTTCCTTGTCAATGGTGTTCCAAATCGGGACGACCCAGACAGAAAAAAGTTCTGATGGCATTCTATATGAAAATTGGGACATAATAATTTCCAACTGTGTCCCCTAGTGCGATTTAAGACTGGTGACAAATCGAATAAGGGGATGACAACCTTAATCCGTCTATGCAGAATCTTAAAAACCGTGATAAGATCAAATTTTAGCCTATGCAGTTCGAGGAGTTCCAGGCCAGCCCCGGACAAACGTTCCGAATAATTCAAATCCCGAAAACCAGGGTAACCTTTCATAAATTTACGCTGGACACGCTCCAGAGCATCGATGTCTCAAGCAAGATATGGGAACCAAATAGGAGTGGCATACTCAAGAAGAGGCTGCACAAAAACCTTAAAGGCCCAAATCTTGATTTGGACATTACCGGATTTAAAACGTGTTGGCGAAAGCAGAACGGAGTATGAATGGGAGCAGAACGGGATTCTTCCTATACTTAAGATAACGTGTTGGCTCTAGATAGCATTGTCTAGACCCATCCATAATGTAGCTGTAGGTAATAGGCACTGTACAGGGGTATAGACCTATTGTTTGGGGTCTCCTGTGGGTGTTGGCCAACTGGCTGATGCAACGTTGACCAACACCCAAAGAAGGGGAATGACCTAAATGGGGAAGACCCGACTTGTAGACTATATTAAACATTGTTCTGGGTCTTTCTTATGGAGGCGGGTCTTATGTAATCAAAAGGGAATGGTCTAGATGTAGAATATTCTAGAGGGATATTTCTACACAAGCAAGTGCGGCTGCTGGCAAATAAAAGCCAGGAGCCGAAACTTGTTCGAGGTCTTTAGTGATATTCGGTGTTTAGCGATAGGTCTTGATGTAAGACGGTTGGTGACAGTGTAGGCTACTGTAGTTCATCAACCACTCCCTTGGTAGCTAGTTATAACATCAGTCTGAACACCCACCTTCTGGTAACTAACTTACGGTGATTATTTTATATTTTATTTCTACTAAATTGTGGCTTAGTATTTCTTTACTCGTCTTCTACGCTTCATACTTCTCGAGTGTCCCCTAGCAGTTAAGAAGAACTGGTCGGACTTAGATGTAAACTAACTGTGTGTTTATTCATCTCTCCACCATGTTACATGCTAATCATTGTAAGCAAGTCCTTTGATGTTGTCAAAAGTAATATTCTCTTACACAAACATGGAATAAGAGATGAAAAATACATTAAAAAAAGTTATTTAACAAGGAGAATATTAACTCAGAACGATAGTACATTATAATACTGATAACACTGAGAACGATGCTCTGTATTAGACCCACTTCTGTTTATTATGTGTAGCAATGACCATTTACATATTATTGAAAAACGGAAATTGTTCTTTATGTGGGTGATATATTCTTACTATTGGTGCACATTAATGAAGGTAAAATGAATGATAAAAAACGTTCAATTGAATTCAGAAAAAAAACATGTTTTTTGCCTTTAAACATCTCACGTGAAAGACATCACTAAATATATTATCTGTGAATATAACTAATAGTGAAACGAGAAACTGTGGTTGCAAAAAAATGAAAAGAATTTACAAGACTAAATATTTAGGTGTTGATATATATACTAACTGGAAATTCTGCAACCGTATTGAAAACTTAACAATAAAAATTAGCAAAAGACTTCCAAGTCTTTACATTGCGAGGAATGTTCTCGATGTTTGTAACAAAAAGTGGTTTTCGAATCTCTGCTTATATCAGCTGTGAATTTTGGTATTACCTTATATGGATCTACATCAAATTCAATCGTTACACAGTCACAAAAAGTACATAACAAGACTATTAATATTATTTTTTAAATAAAAACTAAAAAGTGGTAAAGATATTTTCAACAACTTAAACTTTTTAATTGTAAACCAACCACATTGCTTTGAGGTAAAAAGGCAAAATTACTTTAACCCTTTGACTTGCAGTATTATTTACCATGCACATATTATCATGCAGCTCAGTGATGAATTTAGTACAGCAACAGAATTCAAACTTGAAATCAGTTGGAATGCTTAAGTGAGGTTGATACTTGATACCAGTAGACAGCTGCTTGCATTGGTGCAGGGATATGGGGTGCTAAGGCGGCTTGAATATAAGGCGAATTATGGTTATGGGCTGACAAATTCAATATAAACGACACAATTGTAAGGCACATGGCTTTCTCCCAAGATTTTGACAGTGCCTCTGTCACCAATATAGTTGGTACCATAGCACACCCAATGCTGATCCAGAATTATATTTTTCTTTACATAGGTGTATTTTTTTCCAACTGTGGATTCAATAACAAATTTTTAAGGTGTATTTTTAATTATCTTTTAGTATTTGGTAAATAATTCAAAAACTATTTTAGCTACCAATGGATAGCTCTCAAAAAAACGGTTCGAATGGTGTATTCAAATTTCAGAATCGGTGAAAGCTTGACCAAGTTATGAATTTGGACACGCATATAAGACAAAATAAGACGAATATACGATAAAACACGCACGCTTTAAAGCGTGCATGCAAGTCAAGAGGTTAAAATGGAAAATAGGACTCAGACAGGTAATTTTTAGAGGTAATAATTAATGGGTTTGTGAACCACTTTGGAGAAACTCATATTCTAATAGGTGTCATTCATACATGCTGCCAAATTACTTGAACAAAATACTAGTTAAACTGAGATACCTTGAAATTTGTAAACTCATAGAAAAAGATACCAAACATTAAATTAAAGTTTAAGATTATTTTATATTAAGACATAAGATTAGTTTATATTTAGAAATGTAATCTTTTTGTTCTTGAACATTATATGGATGATTTTTTGAAAGAAATTCGTATAATACTCATGTGTTTTGTACCATATTAACTTATTGACGTGAACTTCACATAAAAATTGGATAAAGATTTTGTTAATGTTACATGTTTTGCTTGCGTATACAAGTCATTTAACTTCTTGCCATTTGTTCACCATGTCCCAACATGAAATGTACAATTGAATAAATCTATATCATTATTATTATTATTATAAAATAGAAATTATATTGATAGAAAAGTGAAAAAAAATCACTCTATGAAGCCTGGATTCTTTCAAAAGTTAGGTACGCTTGTATTATCATAAGCTCTACCTCGGATAACTTATTAAACAGACTTTTAAAAAACATTAAATAAAGCAGCAAAAGGACTTTTTAACAATGCAGCTGACAAAACAACGGCAGAAGTTTTTAAAGAAAACCAAATTTTTACATTTAAACAATTATTTACCTACAGTGTCATCACAAAGTTTTACTACAGTAATTTAAATAAAATACCTGTTATAGACCCTAAAGGAACAATAATGCTTAGCTCCAAACACCAGTATGGTGAAAACTCTTATGGCAAGAGAGGAATGAGTTTTGTTATTCCTAAGATATTTAATGACATTCCACTTATCCAGAGAACGATCAGTAGCACATACCATATGAAAAAAAAACAGATAAAAATCGGGATCTTTTTGGTAAAAAAATCCCTTATTCTTGGCATTGTGAATAACATAAAATTAATGAACATGTAAATAAATTTTAGTGACTAGGATTTATCTCTTTTGTTTTTTGTTCTTGTATTTTGTCTATGTTCCTTCCAGTGCACATACCGACATTTATTGCTTCATGCTCCTTCTGTATACACTGAATAAATTATTATTATTATTAAAGTAAACAGTGTGTGTGATGTTACTAAGTAAACAGTGTGTGTGATAACTTTGATGACTTAAAGAAATGTTTGATTTATAATGATGCCGAGAAAATTAGGTGCATACACACAAATATTCGAAGCTGCAAGCTTAACTGGGACTCTTGGCTTGCAGAATTTGAAACGGCAGGAATTTGTTGGGATGTGATTATTTTCAAAGAAATTAATTTAAATGAAGATGAGGCGAAACTTTTTAACATGAAGAACTACACCAAATACATCAATTGCAGAAAATATCAAAAAGGTGGTGGTATTTTAATTTTCATAAATGAATTAAAAATACGTATTAACAATTGTACCATCATAAAAATTGATGAAAATGACGCTATCATCTGCACCTTCAATTTAGGAAAAGAATGTATTGAACTGATAGCCCTTTATAGGAAACCATCATCAAGTAGGATAAATTTTATAAAACAATTAAAAATGCTTCTCAACACTAAAAAGTCAAATAACAATATTTTGTTGATTGGTGACTTTAATTTGAATGTTTTGGAGGGCTTTCAGGATCATACAGAAAAATATGATATTGAGAAATATGAGAATTGTATGGCATCCTCCTCTTCCAATTCATAAATCTCCCAACTCGGGAAAAATGCTGCAGAATAAAATTGTTAAATCTTGTATTGATTTGATATACGAAAAACAAAATCTTGGACTTGTGCATCTTTTGTGGTCAAAATTAAGTTCTCAGATCACTATTTTACAGCTATCCAACTGTTTAATAATAAGGATACAGAATTTTGGCCCAAAACAATGAATCGGAGGTTGTAAACATCTTTTTCAACCAAAAAGGAATTATCAAGCAACTCTACGCTCAAAACTGGGATTTTTTTTAATAACTTTAAGGACTCAAATCTGATGTATGAGGCAATTGAACAAACTATAAATAATATTTATGAAAGAAATAAAAGATTAAAAGAAATCCTGAACAGGAACCAAAACAAGGTCAGCATAAAACGTACAAAACAGAATGGATGAACCATGAACTATTAAAAAAATAAATTAATAAAAAAAATAAAATGTGGTCTAAAATATCTAAACAATGTCTAAACAATCTCCTACTGCAAAAATTGCACTTTATAAAAGCTTGAAAAATAAACTTAACCTCGAAATAAAAGCAGCAAAACAAAATTATTACCAACAATATTAAAAAAAAAAAATAATAACAGCGCTAAAATGTGGGAAAAAATTAACGAAATTGGTGGTAGAACTAACAAAAAAAGTAAAAAAAAAATAGAATTGATGAAACAATTCGTTCCTCTTTCCCACTTGTCGGCAACTCAGTTATTGTTAATCAGTTTGCTTGCTTCTTTCAACAGGAAGTTCCAAAACTTAAAAAGCAGAAAAAAGTACAAATTGCCAGGAGAAACTTAAATTCCTATGGAAGCATAAATAAAAAAGTGATTGCACATAATGCCCCTGTAATGAATAAGATAAACAACACAATTCAGATTATAAAACCAAACCATTTTGAGATCATATCGATTATTAATAATTTAAAAATAAAGAGTTCCTGCGGTCATGATGGTTTTTTTCCTAGACCATTTTATTCAATCAAAGGAAAAAACAGTCAATTTTTGGCTACACTCATCTCTGCCATTATTGACTCAGAAATTTGCCTTCTAAACTTAAAAGGCAGATAACTAGACCAATTTTTAAAAAAGGGAAAAAATTATTTTGGTAACTATAGGCCAATTGCACTACTTCCGTACTTGACAAAATCATGGAAACATTTTTGCAAACAAAATTTTAGGCTTTCTCTCAAAATACAAACTTATAAACAGGTGTCAATTTGGCTTCCAACCCAAAATTGGCACTTTGGATGCCTTAAGCAACATTAATAATAAAACTAACACTGCCCTTCATGATAGCAAACATATAGGTACAATTGCAATCGATCTGAAAAAAAGCATTCGATACCCTAGATATCGAAATACTTGGGAAAAAATTATTTAACATTGGCATTAGAGGTAAACTGTTGGGAATTTTATTAAGTTTCCTGTTGGAAAGAGAAAGTTGCGTGAAAGTTGGTGAGGATCTAAGTGATTGGTACAGAATGCAATATGGAGTCCCGCAAGGCTCTGGATTAGGCCCAATTTTGTTCATTATATATATATAAATGATATCACTGAGATTACTCTCCATTCGAGCAT
>JAHWFP010200713.1:57252-74464 GCA_023313725.1 Lithobius niger
ACAATTGTTTACAACAATTTCTTTGACAAAACATATCAAATAAGAATCAATGACCATTAAGAAATAACAATGCATGGTTAAAAACACCAACTTGGAGGAATTTCTATGGCAAGAAATGCAATGCGCATATTGTTCCCTCGATTTTAAATGAAATTCAAAAAAATATAAGGGACAAATTACCACATAATAACATCAAAAAGATAATTAAAGAATGGATTCTTAATGAATAAAGAATTCTTATTAACAAGGCTCATATTTCAAAAGTCTTTACACCATGTAATAAAAAATATAAATTAAAACAAAAGTTAAGAAATCTTGATTCTCTAAATGGGGAATCCAAATACGGATTGATGGTAAATCCTAACTATGCATAAATTTTCACAACATAGGGAAATTAAAAACTAAAACTAAAAACCTTTAAAGTAAATGCATTATATAACAATTTAACAAATAAATAAAAAATAAATGAATATATGGATAACCTGCAGAATGTTACACTAGCCTACTACAAATGGGATGCAATTTAATATTACTCTGTATTGTTAAGATTATTTATTTTCTGTTTTTGTATTGTTTTGAATTTATGTGCTGCCTCTCATACAAGCTCTCGAGCTTCGAGAATTTTTGTGCAATAAAGTATTATTATTATTATTATTATTATTATTATTATTATCCACATGTTCCATCCTTAAACTGCTGCGTCACCAGTTCTAATTCGGATAAATGGGCGTGATTAGGCTTGAATGAAAGATGGAGATGTATGTTTTGTACAAATAAAAATTATTATTATTATTATTATTATTATTCTGTGTAGAACCTTTAACCTAATTGCTCGAGAACCAACAATATATGGTTGCAGACTACACCTTGGAGAAATTCATAATGCAAAAGAGTCAAATGTTATATTGTCTCATTCTTATTCAACGAAATTCCTTCCTGTTTAAGAAATATTACCCGTAATAAAATGAGAAAACTAGTCAAAAACTGTTTCTGAAATTTATGTGAATGTAATATCATTGTACTTTTTATCCGTTATATTTACATACAAATTGTTACATTTGTTATTCGTAATTGTTGTGTTTGTATTATCCTTCAGTTCATATACAAGCTCTAGTAGCTTCATGCCTTTTCTTGTTTGAGCACATTATTATTATTAAGCAGTCGAAGATTGCTGAGTGTTTTTCGGTTCTACATATTCAACTATTTTTTATCGTAGTTTTCCATTCATCGACAAGAAAACCAATGTTCGTAGCTGCGGAGAAAATCGTTACAATTTACTTAAGCAATTTAATACAGCTGATGACATTGATAGAGGAACTGAACCAACTGCAGAATGTGGCTGCACAAAGCTATGCAATCAAACAAGCTTTCATTACACAACCGAAATTTTTAACAGGTTAAGCAACATCACTGTGTTTTCCCTTCATTTTGCTGATAATGTTGTGTCAACGATAAGTGAACGACGTATCTATACATTTGTTTCTCTCTTATGCGATATTGGAGGAATATTAGGCCTTTACCTTGGTGTTTCTCTGCTCAGTTCCATTGAGCTTCTGTTCAACATATGTAACACTCTGAAAACAAAAAAGCCAAAGCCATTTACCACGAATGATCCTATATTTCTCAAAGTTCGACGGATCCACATAGCTGTAAGTCAGAATGAACCACTGAGTTCTCAATCACATGCTTTAACATGGAATATGATGCAAGTTTTTTTAATATGTGCGTGTGTCATTTCTGTGGGCTGCTTGAGCACCCTACGTACGCAATATTTTTTTAATGTACCAGAAGAAAACATCATTAATATGATTCATCAGACTCATGTACAGTATCCTACTTTCATTGTATGCCACATGACAGATATTATTCGGAACAGAATGTCAGAATATGCTCGGATACATAAACTCGTAACGTGGTGCAATGTGGACATTTTAGACCTTCTTTCCTTAAAAATACCTGCAGAAAAGATATGGTCTATGTCTTCTTTTCGTCAGAGTATTCTTGCTATCGAGCAGGTGAGTCATTAAAGAGTTTACTTTTCTACCTTTCCAGGTCCTGGAATAATAAACTAATGCAGCAGAAGTATTGGAGAAGTGACAAAGAAGCACCCAGTTAAATATTTTGGTCTAATAACATTTCAACATTATGACATATTTTACAGAAATGAACCCACTTACCCTTTACCCGTCACATGAACTGGATTAACAAATGCACCTGATGTATATTACAGTTTTTAACTTTGAATATTTCAATGTTTTATGTTAAATTTTTATGTATCAATTTTTTTAATTTGGAATTTCTAAATTGTTTACTTTTTCGATGTTAAAATTTTATTTTTTAAACTTTGAATTATTAAATGTTTGCAACTTAAAAAAGTATGCTTAGTTTTTTTAAGCATTTATTTATTTTTTTTAATTTCAGTGTTCTTACTTACTTTGTAAATGATATTTTTAAGTTGTTATTTCAATTTTTCTTCAGTTGCAATAAATTTTTAGGCCAGGAAAATTTTGCTAGACTTTGTTAATTTGTTTTTACTTTTGTCTGTACCATGATATATTTAACAAACCGTTTTCCAGTTGAATTGAAACAGTGCTTGTTGATAAATTAGAGAAGCACACAATCTTTTCTCCATTTGGGAAGGCTTAAGTCTTAGCACTTTTACCTCCACTTGCTTCCGTGGTGTTCAGAACAAATTTTGCTAAAAAATTTGCGAATTTAATTTCCAGAATGATTATTGCAAGTTGCCACATAATTAAAGAAGGGTTGGCAGGTTTAAAAGCTATATTGAGGCAAACATGCATATGCACACACACACACACAATGGCACACCCCATCCCCTATGACATCATCACCCCATCCACATAAACCCACACCACGTGACCCACTCCACCCGACTGCTACCCAATGTGACCCTGCCACGTGACCCCCTAATCAATTCGTTCTAAATCTGCCAAACGCTGTGTACATTCTGTATCAACCCGATCACGTAACCCTCTCCTCTTCTTTGATTAGCTGTTAATAGCTTCCCCCCCCAGTCTGTAACATCATTACCATGTTGATTGTTGAGGTCACGTGTAAGATGGCACCTCTGGTTTATTGATTGGCTAAAGGGGTAGAGAATTCTTTTTACTGCCTCAACACATCTTTATGCTACAGAAAATGCAGGGGCGGGGTAATGGTGTCAGTAGAGGCTTCGTGATTATTCACCTTCTCTCGGAGGTTGCCTTATTGCCCAACCAACGAGGCGAAAGCAAATTTAGAATCCCACTCACTAATTTTGATCATACGGCATCATCGATTAAGTTTACGATACAATTAGATGGATTTTACAATACTTTACAATGAAACGAGATGAATGCGTCCAATCCAATTACGGTACAAATTTTTTAATTTATGCCATTTGAAGAAAAAAATTACACCGTTTACAGTGAAAATACATAAATAAACACCGAGTTACAGTTTAAACAATGTAGAATTTACAGTAGTGAAGTCGTTTAGCAAGTACAATTCTAACGTTTGTTTGAATTTCGTAGAATTTCGTAGAATTTTTACTTTTGTGAACTTTGCGTAGCCGAGTTCAGTTCCCGTCTTTGCCGAACTTACAGCATAATTCTGCAGAATCTAACGTTGAGGATGTCTGTAATCAATTCCAATTTCACCATAATTTTATAAAATTACAGTGTTAAACACTATGCTTGACTAAATCGCAACATTGAGCACATGACGTGTGGATAGATCAATGACATCATTATTCATACTTCGAAATTTACACTAAAATCCTGTAGACTTTATGTAGTAGAGGGCTTTGAGAGATCAAGTTCAATTCTGACCTCTAGTTTGCTGATTTTATGTATGTTTAAGCAGTGTTTGCAGTCTGGTATTGTGTTGTAAGCGGCTGGTTGAAAGAATCCAATTTTTTCGTAGAGGAACACCATACGACGCCATGTAATGTTATTGGGCACGTGACTCGAAGCATCATTCTCCACATACGACATCGTCAATTGAAACCAGAGTTTATAGTATAATCTTGTATAATTTACATATTAGAGGATGTTGCGAGACTAAGTTCAAATTTTTCTTCTAATCTGGAAAAAAACAGCTTTCCAGAATAAGACAATGTAGAGAATTACTTAATATTATCATTGAGTTATTTTAAGTCAAGGTATCTTTCCTGTCTCAGGTGCATTCAGGTGCACTCTTGGCCACTGATATTACCACGATAATTACGTGTAAAACGGAAGCTCGTTGTACGTATTCTCTCAATTCGCACTACGATTACATCCCAAAAAATGTGGGCATATTAAGCCAGCACCCTTCCTCATATCCACTTGTCAGTTTAGTCTGTAATACATAATAATCAAGCAGTAAGGAAGTAATACAAATAAGACCTTAATGAATTTTTTTACTTACCAAGACTTCTAACAGAAATTTGGTTGTAGCTGAAAATAACTGTCATCAAACTGAGTCATTTGAGTCTTCACTCCATCCGTCATCTTTACTATCGTCACCTATGTTGATGCTCATAGGTTAAACAGTTGAGTAAACATCTATGTCGTTAATCCACCAGTCTTCCCAATTTTTAGCACGTGGTGACATTTTTCCTCCAATTTGATGCTGTTAAATTTTGCTGTTAAGAGTTCTGCAGCAACCATTTTCAATGTTCTGATGTTGCAGACAACACAGCCTTTAATGTGAGACCCAATCTGCACTGTTGGGTTTAAACCACTCTTGTATGCTGGTAGACTTAGTATGCTATGTTCGTGTACTGTTGCCAATTCATTAGTGACGTATCACTACGTACTTATTTTCCTTGTGAATTTTCATAATTTTTGACTTTAGCATACATCGTGTGAAGCTTATCCTGTGTTGATTCAGCCTATGGATCATGTCACCCACCCTTCAGACTATTGAAATTTGGTGCACAATCAACTTGAACTTTGTGTATACAGCATTATCCTTCACTTTAACAGTTTTTGGTTGTAATTTTGGCAGGAGCTGAATTGTAACCACTTTTTAAAATGCTCACTCTCGATTTCATTGGATAATCACTAGATTTTTGTTAATGAAACACTACTAGACCGACATCAACAAACTCTTCCTTACTTCCTGTATGTAGCACAAGCGACTTCCTGTTTTTACCAATATTGTTGGGACACGCTAGAGTCTTAATTCATCACTCTGCCATACGGTTCCTAAGGTATGGCCCTCATTAACCTATGTCTCGTCTAAATGAACAATATTGCGATCAGTTACACTACAATGTCGTCTTGCACGAAGATATCGTTGTTACCATGCAACCACGTCAAACTTCTCAATTATAAAGGAATGTGAGTACACTTCCTTGGCTGCTGTCAACATTTTCCTAACAGAAGGGTACTCTTTATTTGCAAGCGTATCTGCAAACATACATTTTATTTTTGATGTAACGAAAGATTCTGGCTGTGTAATGGGTCGCTTTCGTCCTCGGAGTTCATAAAGCACTAGCTCTGGTAAGTTTAGATGCACTTGCAGGAAACGCTCAACAAATCCATACAACACTCTAGTAGAAGCCACAGCACTCTTTGTGGTGTCCATCTTAGTTCTAAACTCTCCATTTTCATTCACCTTAAATTCGAAATACTTTATGACATTTCAACAGTTTGACTGTGCAAAGTTTTACCCCACCTCCCGGAGAAATTCAATTCTCCGCCATGTTTGAAATTTGCGTGTATGCATGTATGCGAGTATGCGTGAACTTACGTGTATGCAATGCGCTCGTATCTTATGGGAAAAACAAGTGATGTTCAGAGCGCACGAGGGCATTCATTTAGAGGTCGGACTCCAATCATCTTTCGCAATTCATTGTATCTACCATCTCGAACTTTACTAAATGAGACTCAGTTGTACATGATACCGGATGTTGATTGTGACGAGAACTTCAATACAGCTTTCTATCATCGTGAAAACGTTTATAGAAGTTCTAAATTTACGTTCGCAAGTTCTCAATAAGTTTCTCATTCACGTTTGGAGGTACGCAATACGTTCTTTAAAGAAGCCATGAAACGTGCAATAAATGAACACAGATCGTGATGGGAATGCAAATACAAACACGTACAAAACTTGTTCAGAATTTGTATTTTGTAGTAACGTTTTGTAGGCTACTCTTGTAGTTGCATGGGCTTTGGTAAAGAAGGTAAAAAAGATGGATGAACCAGTTCTGGCTTCGATCCTTCAAATCTCTATTGACGGGTCGAGTGTTGGTGTGACTCAAAGTATTATTGGCACACATTTTTTTCTCAAAATACCAATAAAATATTGATTATGTGTTCGGGCACGAAAACCTCATGATTGTTGATAACACTCAAAATATTCGGGAACGACGTAGTGTTACGGGGAAGGCAGTATCAAGGACAGAATCAGCTATGGTGTGTACTAACTCAAAAAGTCTGCAATACGAAAAAGACGAGCCTGATGTCTTGCTTCGTACAACTCGATTCTAAAAGACAGTATTGCCGCACACACCACAACAATGACCCTGACTGTGGGAAATTGAAATCAAACCTTGATTACAATTACGAATACCGATTTGGGAGGAGATAAAGAAGGAAAAATGAATTCTGGTTTCACCCGAAGAGCCCAGTGCTGACAAGCAGAATCTGATAAAGAAGAATGTGACGAAGCAGAGTATGACGAATCGTTAAGGCAAATTACGATAATCCAAACGAGCTGATGGATGGACGGATCGACTACAAATGACTGTTGCCAAGAGAAAACCCTGATGATGACGAAATTATGGATATTTTGCTGGAGCTACCAGAGAGGAAAATTATAGGCAAAAAGGATACACAAGTCATACAATGTAACAACACACCTAACACAGTTGAGAATTATGTCCAGTGGAATGGATTTAACGTAACAATACCATTAAACTTATTACATTAAAAATAACAAAATTACAATCGAAATAAAAAAAAATATATTTTTCTTTGACCATGATACAGCCACGCAAATCATGGAAATTAAACGAGTCAGAGCACTATGTTACTGTAAATACTACGTAAACATGTGTAAATTCTGCAACTGTTAGTGAGAATTGAACTTGAACTAGCTATATCCTCTTGGGTGTGCATTTTACAAGGTTGATCCTGTACAATGTACTGTCTGAGTTATGAGCTCATATGGGGAGAATGAAGACACTGGGGCTGTTACATGATGTCATCACTTCTAGTAACATGTCCGATGCCATTATAATTTTGGTGTTCACTCTGAAAAACTAACTTTAATTTTATTGTCCAGACACATGTAGTAGTGTATCTTCGAAGTCGTGATTTCAAAGCCTAACTTCATCCCAATGATTAACACTCCAGAAAGTTTAATGAAAAAGTCAAATATTGTGCTATAAGCCTTAGTGCGAATAGTCCTTGGCATTTATTAGATATTACCAATTAAAATGATTAGTGGCAACTCTTAACAACTTTAATTTTACCTAGTGGACAAACGAGCAGCCAATGCCATTCGTTATCTTGGTCCCATTGTGGACTTTGTTTTTCTTATAATTGGTTATCTAGTGAAGGATAAAAGTTGAGTGGAGGAAAGTAGATATTGTGGAAGATTGAAGACCACTAAGCTTTAAAAAAATTACTTTTAACGTCTCTGACCCATTTATACATCAGTGGATTAGGCCCCTGCAAAGGCTTGATTTAAACAGTGTATGAGACTGCCTGAAGTCGAAGATTATATACAGCTTATTTATAAAATTACTTTATTAGTTATGTTAGCAAGCGAACTTTGTTTAATGGAGAACTTTGGTGAAACTTTGGTTCATGAGGCTATTCAGCCTTTGCACAGAGCTTATTCATATAGCCTGCAGGTGCAGGCAAATTAATGAATTGGACTATTATTGTATTTTAAATGAAATTATTGGTTTTCAGTGGCTTTTTTTTCGAAGTGAATTTTTAAGATTTTCTCTTTCAAGAAGTTATTTTCGAGGATCAGCCCAACATCGTGACAGTATGTTCTCATACATGGTTAAAAATGTATTACATGAATCCATGGCGCATCTGAACGTTACCTTTCTAACTTGCTACATTTACAAGCTTTTCATACCAGTAGTTCCTCGCAGTGTGTTTTACTTTGAACAAACATGTCTTTTGATGTGACTGCAGATAATTCTCTTACTGTACGAGGCAACAAACGAATCCCGTATCGGCTGTAGGTGGATGCCGATCAATCCAATAAATAATCGAGTATTAAGACAATTCTAAAGAAACATTACCATCCAGCAGGTACTAACTTTGTAACCCAGAATCCAGATGGGCACTAATTTTCATTAGTGCACGTCTGATGGCTGCGCTCTTTGGACATCAAAATGCTATGTTCTTTTAGCTCCGTTTTATTTTGATCATATCAATAACCAAAACTGGTAAAAGGGGCCGCCAAGTTCCGAATGGTTCGGCCCTTCAAACGAGTGATATCAACACACCAAAACATTCGTCAAGTTAATCACACCGCTTAATAGTTCGAAGTTTAAATGAAAACGAACATTGCTACTTTCGGTAGCAATGTTCAAGTTTTCATTTAACGTCCAAAGTATTATTCGGTGCGATATTCAGTCCTTTTTTTTTTAATTGTGTATTAAACTCAACTCCACTACCGTGGAGATGTGTAATAAAGTGGCACGTCAACTAGAAATTGGTTTTCGACAATTTGCTACTACCTTTTGACTATATGCCGAACCATTCTCATCTCGGGCACCTCTTCATAGGTTTTTGGTTTGATTTTAATTTTGTTGTAATTTGTTTTATTTCGGAAGTTTTGGTGTGTTAATATCACTCCTTTGAAGCGCCGAACCACTCTCAACTTGGTGACCTCTTCACCAGTTTTTGGCGTTGTTTATTTTGCTTTGTTTTTAGAGTTGGTTTATTTTTCGTGAATTGGACGTGAATACAATTTCTTTGGCAACGTTCTTTAGATTTACAGTGATACACTAGTGTGTGTCTAGGCACGCACGTCAGTATACACGTTGTCATTGTCCGAACTTTGGCTGTCCAATGAGAGATGATACCATCAATACTAACAATGGTTATAACAATATTTTCGTACTTACGTGCCATTCCACGCCATCCTCGTTACACCCCTAGGCTCCAAACCATAAAAGGTACGCAGTTCGTATCGTATTGCAGCCATTCGTCCAATTTCATAGCTGGAAGCCTTCCCGTCATCTCGGTATCGATGAATAATCATCCTATGGAAATCAACATGGCGATGAGCGGACTAGAATTAGCTTTTAGTTACACATTTTCAACGTTATTGAGGGTCAGATTTTGCATTGAAAGCAGCTTAGCTGGCATTCCTACACGAGCTAATTTTTGTCATGATTTCAACACAATTTAAGCTTTTGTACCGCATTATTATTTTTACCCAAGTACCTGAAATGTGCCCAATTATGCTTCAAGATATAAGACACTGACGCTATGGCGCCGCGCTACAATGGTTTACAACCTCGACAATTGAATTGATGTGATGTTCGTTGTGATGTTTGTTGCCTAACTAGATAAAGATAATTTTTATGAAAACTGATCTTCTGTAATGTGACTTTGTTTGTATCTAGACACACGCTAGTGTGTCGCCGCCAAGTAACAGTAGATCGTCCGATTGTTAAAAAAATATTGTTGATGAAAAAAAAAGGTGGCTGCACTAGCAGACTGTTTCTTTTAACTGAAACCAAATTATACCCGATTTCAGCTTACTGGAATAAATTCTCCATGCGGTAGATGTGTTTGCAAATCGTTTGAATCAGGTGTCTTGGGTCCAGTAACGAAAAAAACGTCAACACGAAAATGTGGGAACGTGTCCTTCATGGAGAAAAAGTGCCTTCAATAACGATGAATTTATGTTACTGGTGAGTCTGTGACTAACAACTAGTAACTAGTAACTAGTCCGCAGGCTCCCATGTTAATTCTCATAGGGTATAACGACACGTCTACAGCTGATTAGGAAAAGTTGCCAGATCTAAATTTCGGCCGACAAGTAAAGCGTCATATGGGGAAGTGTCTTTTTCTAAAATGGGGGTTGCAGCTACAAGCACGTGGCCCTGAAGTGGCTCGTAAGTGCAAAATTACTGTTGCAACCATTGTTTGTATTGTCATCCAACAGTAGATTATAACATGCTTAAGTGTTACACGCTTATCGTTTCAGTATCTAATTGTACGAATTCATTGTTGTTGCAAATAGGTGGTGTTTGTTTGTTTGATGTAGTTCGTATTGTAGTTTTGAGGCGCATGGTAGCAGGCCGCGGCCTCAATTAAAATTCAGAATGGAATGGTTCACTAAGCGACGGAGTATCTTTTATTGCAAAGGTTTGGTTGGTTTTTTTGTTACGGTATACGAATCCAAACTAAAATTATATGTCCCACGACGATAAAAGGTACAATTATGTGTTCGTGAACACCATGATGACTAAGTGATTGAATGATTAACGTTAACCGAGGTAGGGGGAAGTGAGGAGAAAAGCGCTGATTGAGTGAACGAAGCGAACGAAAATCATCGTCAAACGTGTCAATTTCGCTGACGTAACAGCTAATTGGGCCACAACAAATGTGAAAATTACGAATGAGCAAATTTATAGACTTAAAATTCCTCCGGACAGAAAAGGTAGAGGAGACGATTAAACGGTCTGATCCATCGTTCGTTCACAGTCCTATGAAAGCTGTGATATCCACCCAAAACCATAACTGGTATAAGAGATGCCGCCAAGTTTCAAAAAAGGGTCGGCCTTTCAAAGTAGTGACATCATTCAACCAGGGAAAGGCCGCCAAGGTTAATCCTGTTAGCCAAGTTAATCGCACTAATACTACTTTGGGCCTTAAATGAAAACTTATGAAGATTGATACCGCCAGTAGCAATGTTCTAGTTTTCATTTAACTTTCAAACTATTATTAGGTGCCATTAACTTGACTAACAGGATTAACCTTGGCGACCTTTCCCTGCATGGTTGAATGATATCACTACTTTGAAAGGCCGATCTTTTTTGAAACTTGGCGGCTTCTCTTATACCAGTTATGGTTTTGGGTGGATGTTATTTACTGAATGGCTCCGAAGAGTGGCTTCGAGTGGCTGTACATACATTTCCCATTTTCAGCTAAAACATAGACAGTGTGAGGGAAAACCATCTACGACACTGCACGTTAAAGGCACTGTATCCTCAAAGGCAATGAAATTCGGGTTGAGTCAAAATACCATAATACTTCCTGACACCAGCTTAACTCTTAGTCTTTCATTATTTTACTGCTTTATTCAGTAAACCAAATTTTTTGCTGTGAAAATGTTAACACATTTCTATTTGAACATAGAATTTGAATGCAACAGCACAAAGGGATTACGATATGCCCGACGGACGTTGTTATCGATTTGAGTCAGGTAAGAATATATGGGCGACTTTTGAACGTTGTCTGTATTACACCTGTCTATTTTTTTTTGCTTGATTTGAACCAACAACTATCATGTAACGTATGATTTTGTAACACTGGTTTTTTTTACCTCAATCGAAGCTTTAAATTTAAAAAAAATGAATGTAAACAGATACCCAGTTGGTCCAGGATCAGTTACAGCGCATCGTTAGAGTCAAGGATGTAATAACTTATAGGAATAAGGGAATAAGTCATTATGAATTTGATGGGGCACGAGAGTTGTAGTAATTGGCATGGTTTGTAAACTGAACGAATATTTTATCTTACAAAGAGACAATTCTAAAGTCAGAGGGAAAACAACCCTTTTTGCAATTATCTATTTTACATGTTGAACACAGAACGAATACAATACTCAGGAGGCGTGTGCCAGAAGCTGACTGAAATTATAGTAATTGGAATGAAGAGACAGGAAACTGAAGTGAAAGTGTGGATGTTTGTTTCCATGGGAATGTAGTACTTTTTTAGGTTTCTTCAAAATTTACGTGAGTGACGGCTCTCTGCATTCATAGCGTATTAGAGCATGTCGGCCGTGTATCGGGAAAAAATACTTCTAAAGTTTTACACTTGAAAGTAATAATACTATTAGCACTTGAAAATGATGATGCTTGGTTTATCTTATAAGCAACGCTTAACAAGTCTTGATCATGATTCATTAGAATTACAACGTCTTCATGCAGGTCTGTATCTTACCTTCTCTATTATACATGATACACTGATATTGAGCCAACAATTTTTTTAAGATACATGGAAATAAGTGTGCTAGCGGACGTACCCTCAAATTCACTGCAACTGTAAAAAGGACTGCACAAAATACTTCTTTGCATACCGTGTGGAGCATCCGTTGAAGAGCCTTTCATCTGAGCTGGTAGCCTTGACCAGTCTGTTTAAATTTAAGTGCAGTCTGAAAAGTTTGACCTCATGCGGTTTCTGAGATGTTTCTGATGAATGCTTTGTTGTATTGTTTTTGTTGCGATTGTATGTTTATATCTTTTCTTGTGGATTTTTTCTAATGGTTTGTGTCAGTGTATTGTAAAGTGGGGCATTTATTAGTGGACTTCAATAATCCCATCCTCTTTTCCCTTTACCATTAATTTGGACAATAAATTACATCGTAACTTATATTATGTTGTGCGAGATCACCACAATAGTCAAAAATCAAGAGGTCAATTTCCCAAAGATGTCGCTTGTTACTTTCATTTCTAGCTACAGCCCCTTACGCCTATTCTCACCTCAGATATGGTCATTTCACTTTCTCCAGCGGAAAAGACAAAATTTGCGGCTGTGACTTTGAAAAGGTGAGTTAGCTGCTTATTTTCAACAGATTTCTAGTACTGTGATTTGGGCCGTGAATGAATTAAATAAATATACACAGTTGTTGTAAATTATATAAAGAAAAGAAGAAAACACGCCAAACAGTTATACGCAGATACGTTTCGCTTTAGTGGCATGACCCAGATTCGAACACGCAACCCAATTCGTCCCTTGATCACTGACATAAATGCCTATATAGATATTACCACTCCGCTGTACACGTTATTCGTTGTTAGGTAGGTTTTCCGCTTTCCTTTATATAATTTATAATTTATATATAATTTACTCCGATTTTTAATTCCCCTTTGAGCCTTTGTATTTATTTGTATTCTTTCTCAACTGAATTTAGCCGTAAGTATTCTGAGTCAAACGGAGCCCTAGTCACTGCTGTAACTATAAGAACTGATTCAGTGAGTCGTATATATGCAAGTGGATGACTGGACACCTCGAAAAAGGCGTTATGTAGTCGGAGTGAGTTTCCAGTTCGAATCTGGGTCACGCCACTCCGGCGAAACGTATCTGCGTATAAGTGGCTTACTGTACTACGTTATTTCTAGTGTACGAATTTCCCTAAGACGCTTGTTTTCTTCTTTCCTTCATGAAGGAATTATCACATGCTAAATAAGATAAAACAGAAAAAAAAACATTTTTTTCTCAGTTTTTTCTCAACACTTAAAAATTGCTTTCAATAAACCAAACCTTTCAATTCGATAAAAGCCTCATAAGAGGACACATTAGGTGAAATTCCCATAACTGCACAATTATCAACAACTATTATCCTGTTTCGAAGAATAAATTGGCATCTTTTTCAATAGATCTAGATAAAATCAACATTAAATTGAGGTGTGGAGGATGGAGTGCGCCAGAACTTACCTTTTGACAGAGCAGAACTGATTTTCAGTCGGTTGTATTTGGTAGTGTTTTATATTTGTGGTTTACCAACCGTGCTTCTAGTATGTGGGGGCATTCGCATTTGTACGTCATCACGATTGTATGTCAACACGTGATATGACATGTTACCAGTAAATAAAAATGGTCTGGATACATTGGTCCCCCGCACCATTCATCAACCTTTAATCGCCTTTACTTTGGTTAGATAAATATATAAGTAACTTGAAGTTAATTACAATATCCATTAATACTCTTAAGCCGTGCTTGGAATAAGTTGCCAAACTGCTAGGTATTAATAAATAAACATTTCTTTAGACTGTCCAGATGATCATCTAAGTGCGATTGCTTCATCTGGTAATCGACCAGTATTTTTGGCAGGTCTTGAATCGCAGAGTTCCATCTCAGGGAAATCCAAACAGAAACCTCTAAGGAATACTTAAGGATTTTTTCTTCTTCGGGTCCGCATAAAAATTTAACCCTTTTATGCGGACCTCCCACCACACTTCATCACAATTTGCCACTATACAAATATCGAACCCCTCCTTCGTAACTAATGATGAAGGCGACATGGGATCATCTTTACGTTGCCTTGGTATTTTGGTATTATATTGACGTCTCATATTTGGTAACCACATGGTCGGATCTGTCGAACTCCGTGATACCCCCAGTCCCCTGTCACTTTATATCATTTCCAAGATGGAGGACCGATAAGCAAGAATCCACGTTAGAACTCTGTTGTTTTTAAGTGTTTTTCTGTTTAAATTTGTGATCAAGGCATAAATAACATTGTAGAAATATTAGAGACTGTTTTCGATGCACTTGTGGCAAATCATTTAGCCCGTCAGCGGGTACTGTTTCTGCATATATTATATCATTTGTGTACAGTTCGTTACACCTATTAACTTAACAGTCACCTGGATGAATACGTGATAGTAAGTTTCAACAAACCTGACCTAAAAACACTGTACTAATAGATTATTATTGTGTTCACAAAGGAAAGGTTAGACATTTTTAAAAATTTAAATGCTTTGTAATAAGGAGAAAAAAAACCAATACCCTGGCGAAACTACAGACAAAATCGAAACGACATCGATTTGAAACTAATTATTTGAGTAGCCTGTACCGCTAAAACAAATAAAATTGTGCAAGTTGCGCAATGCAGAGTTTTGGGGCAAGAGAATCTAGTTTGCCTATTTAAGTTTTTAACGCATAAAACTATAATTATTGCACGCTATTTGGCTCTCCGCCCTTTTCTAACAATGAAACGATGCCAGAGCCGAATTCGAGTGCCAGAGCTGCCAAGGTATTTTTTTTTTCATTGACGTCGCACACGTATGATATATTTTACATCAAAAACCAAAACTGGTAAAAGTGGCCGCCAAGTTCCGAATGGTTCGGCTCTTCAAATGAGTGATATCAACACACCAAAACATTCGCCAAGTTAATCGCACCGTTTAATAGTTCGAAAGCTAAATGAAAACTAGAACATTGCTAATTTCGGCCAGCAATGTTCAAGTTTTCATATAACGTCCAACGTATTAATCGGTGCGATTAAGTTGTTTTGGTGTGTTGACATCACTCCTTTGAAGGACCGAACCATTCGGAACTTGGGGGCCCCTTTTACCAGTTTTGGCTTTTGATATGATATCACTCCTTTTTTTTTTAAATTGTGTATTAGACTCAACTCCACTACCATGCAGATGTGTAACAAAGTGCCACATCAATAAGAAATTGGTTTACAACAATTTGCTACTACCTTTTGCCTATAGGCCGAACCATTCTCAACTTAGTCACCGCTTTATAGGTTTTTGGTTTGGTTTTAATTTTGTTGTAATTTGTTTTACTTAGTTAGTTTTGGTGTGTTGATATCACTCCTTTGAAGGGCCGGACCACTCTCAACTTGGTGGCCTCTTTACCAGTTTTTGGCTTTGTTTATTTTGCTTTGTTTTTAGAGTTGGCCTATTTTTCGTGAATTGAACGTGAATACAATTTCTTTGCAACGTTGTTTAGATTTATCGTGATACACTAGTGTGTGTTTAGGCACGCACGTCAGTTTACACATTGTCATTGTCCGAACTTTGGCCGAGTAATGAGAGACGATGCCGACAATACTAACAATGGTTATAAGAATATTTTCGTACTTAGGCGCCTTCCCACGCCTTCTCCGCAGTTCGTATTGTACTGCACCCATTCGTCCAATTTCACAGCTGAAAGCCTTCCCGCTATCTCGGTATCAATAAATAATCATCCTATGGGATTTAACATGGGGATGAGCGGACTAGCTAGCTAGGTAGTAGTAAAACATTTTCAACGTTATTGAGGGTCAGATTTTGCGTTGAAAACAGCTTAGTTGGTATTCCTACATGAGTTTGCCTGGTCGGTCATTGCTCTTGATTTCAACACAATTTAAGCTTTTGTACCGCATTATTATTTTCCCCAAGTACCTGAAATGTGCCCAACTATGCTTCAATATATAAGACACTGACGCTGTGGCGTCGCGCTACAATGGTTTACAACCTTGACAATTGAATTGATGTGATATTTATTGTGATGTTTGTTGCCTAACTTGGCGCGACACAGTAGCGTGTGTCTAGATACTACGCGAACAATAAACACTTCTATAAACACTATTATTACATGAAATTAAATACCTGCCATTGTAGAAAGTATATCGACGTACAAAGTCTGTTTTGTTGACGCTGTTAATGGGGCTAACAGTTTTGTAGAGCAGCTTTTACCTCTTCCGTTGACAAACAGACAGACCGAATATTTAGACGTTTCCACCGTTCTGTTGGCAAGACAAAGTGTTACCACCGTCTTCTTATTTATTTTACTTTATTTTATTGCAAAGGAAGTTAGCCTTTCGAAGGCCATTTGTACCATCGCTGAACAATCCATCGGCGATCGAATTCATTTTGCTAGCAACGAAACAATTACAAAGAAAGATGGCACGCACAAGAACAATACCCAAGCGCGAACGCAGTGAAACGGGCAGAAAGCCGAAAAGCTGGCGATGAATACATTACTGATCGCTTTCCTCGTGCTAACCGTCAACAATACCTCGGGCTCCACATTGTTAGCTTTTGGCAATCGGAAAGCGAGCATGATGTAGAATTCATCTGTTTGGGGCACACCATCAACCTTTAAAAGTTATATGGGACGATAAACGGAAGTTTTATGCTTTACAAACTTAAAGAGCGAGTAATGTTCTTGAGTATTGTTCCCAAATCGCAAGACCTTGTTATTGCTCTTTCTTTTCGCGCATTGAGGCCAGCCAATGGCGTCTAACTACACTCTGTAGACCTCTATGTAACATATCCTACCAGAATTGCCTTAACTACCTCCACCTATCTTTGGCTGTTTCTTGGCAGAGCTACGGAGACGTCATACTTACTTTCCAAATTCTAACCAGTCTAATTGACGTCATACCTGCTGAATGTTTCTGTCTCGCTCTTTCCAAAACCAGTGGTCACAACCTGAGGCTCCTTGGTCACCATTCAAAGCTAAACATCAGGCATCACTTTTTCTGTGAAAGGGTTGTGCCCCTTTGGAATTGTTTGTCA
>JAHWFP010200715.1:25744-40549 GCA_023313725.1 Lithobius niger
AAGTAAAATCTTCAAAAACTGTATGTTGTAAGTTAATGTTGGCAAGTGCACAAGTAAATTAACAAATTTGTGATGTTTCGAGACGTACTATGTTCCGTAACCAAGTAAAAAAAAAACAGAATCATGCCAAAGCTTTTAGTCAAACAATGAACACATGTTAGCAAATGCTGCTTATAGGTTTAAAATTAGGAAACATACTCTTTGCTTTAATTTCATTTTTAATCTTGCTGCTAATTTGCAAGACGTTTCCTGGTTTTATCCTGTAAGCAGTGTTTATTTTATGTGTTCGTTGTTTTACTGAAAGCTGTGGCTTGCTTCCTTTTTTTCTATAATAGCGAGACAAAGTAAGTCTCGATATTAATTTGTGATTTTCAGATGTCGTTTTACTTGTGCACCTTTCTGGCTTTTTATTTTACGTACATTTGTGTGGTGGAAAGGTCTGTCTTTCTTGAAGTGTACAACTAACAGACTAGATAAATATGTAGAACTGAATCATGTCTTAGGGCTTTTTCTGTGCATATGCCATTTCCAAAGAAATGCCATTTGCGCAGTCTTGTTGACTGTCACCATCTTGAAGGTGTTCGAACTTAGCTTATCAATTATTGGGCGATAATTCTGTCCTCCTATCCCGGTTCTGCAATTTTTACAGGCGGAACAGATGAACAATAAGCTCTAGATTTGGGGTTTGGTTAACATCTCTGTAATGTGCCGTGCAGTCGCATTCCGGGCCACTGCACTGTGACAGATGTTGGCCCTAATGACCAGGCTGTCAACATGCCATTAAACCTCGACCCCCTCCCCCATTTGAGCAGCCACTGTCACAAAGGGGAAACTAAAAATAGGAAAATACCGCGAGCCATCCAACAACTGTTCAAAATGTTCACCATTGGTAGGAATGCAGAGATCAAGCTTTTCTGCCCAAGCCTGCTGGAGAGACTGCAATGTATCTCGGGTAATAACACGCCCATTTATATGGATACTTTCTCTTAACGCATAGATGGTGTATACAGGATAAACTACATTTTTAGTTATACCCAGAATAAGTCCATCGGGGTCAGGTCCAGGAAACAGGCAGGGCATGCATTGGTCTCACTTCATGTCCACCAATGTAGAAATCGCTCCGCTAACCATTCCCGAGCAATAACTGAACTGTAGGAAGGTGGCCATCACGCAGAAAGTACGGATCCACGTCTACATTAGTGTCCGGTCGTAGCTCCAGTACTGACCGCACCTGTTCGTTGACAGTTTATGGTACCCCTGATCATTTAGATTTCCCTGGTCGTCCCATATGGCACAGCCAACGTTCAATTTCTCAACACACTGGGAAGGAGGAATAAGCCTCAGTGATTTCGTGTAAGTTTGTCCCTGACCAGTGATAGGTCCAGTACCTACTGACCTGCTCGTGTCTCACGAATGTTGACTCATCAGTAAAACTGAGTCATCTTGTGAACGATGGATCCGCATTAACTCCAGAAGAAACCCACTAGCCGAATTCAAGTCGATGGTTTGGGTCTTTTCGCATAATTCATGCACTAGTTTCGTTTTGTAGAGACGAATACGATGCGTTAAGAATTTGATGCACCAAATCGCTAGCTGTTTGTGCTAGCCAATATGCCTATAGTTGCATCATCGAACCTGATGCAACTTCCGGTCTATTAGACCGCTCTTTCTCAGCTACACTACCAGTTTCCATAAATCGTGTAAACAATCTACCAACAACATTGCTGCTTGGAGCAGGTAGCCCTGGTAATATTTAAAGGATAGCTTGGCTTCTTCACATTGATTTTCTCCATTACGGAAGTAGAGGATTAGGAATTTGACAAAGTCCTGGGTGTTATTTTGCTGTCATGTATGTACTTACGTACACTACAAACATGTAAAGTATAGGATACCAGTTTCGTTTCTGATGGTTTCTGGACCGTCAAAAACGAAACTGAGTATATCGGGAACGTTCACGGCTGGAAAAGTCAATCTTTTATATTGGTGTAGTGTACTCCGTACGCTGTTTACAAATAATTTTGTGAGGTCCGACGTTTGTTTAAAGATTACAGATTGCAGACACTCTGTACTACTCACAAACAGGTTAAATGAACTGATATTCAATTTCATTCGTTAAGTTCACTTGTTTGGCCTGGGTTGTTTGCATGTGAATAGGGGAGGTACGACGGACAAGTACGCTACGACAGGTGCACCTGTGCTACATATGTGTTGATACACCTGTTTTAGTGAACTTGTCCACCCATGTTGGGTCTGAAACTATCAGCTGAGAGTCTATTTAGTTTCATGATTTACGGCTAAATTTGTTTACTACATGGGTTTACATTTTCCGTTCAGTCGAATTTGGAAATGTAATTTTGAAGTTAGGGTGTTGAGTTAGTTTGAGGGGAGGGCCAGATTAAGGTTGGCATGCCTGTTTCTCATTACCCAGACTCCGCACTTACACAGAATTAACCTGTTTAGTAGCACCGAGTGCGTCAATGTTATTGAAACACACCGGACAATTGCGTGGAAAACAACTGCATGTGTTTTAAGAACACACGATTGGAAAAACTTTTTATTTTAAGTCACATTTCATTAAAAAAATTGTTGTTTTTCTGTCACATGGTATTCTGACAATATTCAAACAAAAAATAGTATGAAATTTTCAAAATATTTTTATCATACCTTAACAATAATTGTTGCTGTTAGAATTTATACATGTCATGAGTTAACTGTTCGGTGCGGGTGTACATGTTCTGAATTTACCAGGAATGAGTTGCCCATGAGATGAAATGTTGGTTGTGAATTGTCCAACTACCGTACTTTATGCTGAAGCGATGTCAGTTAATGCAGCCGGCTTTTGAGGGAAAAACAGCGCAAGTGATAAAGTTGAACAATATGGCCACTGAAAGCACCATACTGTTTGCAAAAATTATTTATTGGGACTATTTTTATCGATTTGCAAAAAGCTTTCGATACCCTAGATAGACAAATTTTGATTCAAAAGCTTTCAAAAATTGGGATTAAAGGTAAATTGTTTAACATATTCTGCAGTTTTCTTCAAGATCGCACTACCATTACTAGAATTGACGATCAGTTTAGTACAGAGCTTAATTGTGATGATGGCGTCCCTCAAGGATCAATTCCAGGACCCATTTTTTTCTCATTTATATAAACGATTTAGAGTTCATTAAATTTTCTAGTTTCATTCTTTTTGCTGCAGATATTATGTTGTTTGCTATTGATAGTCACTATGAAACAATAATTACAAATTTACAGCGAGACTTTACTGAGGTCAGTAAATGGTGCATTGCTAACAAACTCTTTATTAGTGAAGAAAAGACCGCTTTTATGCAAATTCAAACTTCCCATCAAAAATCTTTAAACTTGGAGAAATTTTCATGCTTACTACGTCATGTCTAAGTCATGATGCTTGTATAATGGACTGTTCTAAACTTAAATCTGTAAAGCTATTTAAATATGTTGGGGTTACACTTGACTCAAATTAGAAATTTTTAGTTCATATTGAAAACTTTATTGGCAAAATGCGACAAATTTTGCGCAAGTTGTATTTTCTAAAGAATATTTTGAATTGCTCGAACAAAAAAATACTTTACGATGCATGGATTTTATCTCACATTAGGTATGGCATTGAAATCTATGGGTTTGCTAACCACACCCGTTTCCTTAAATTACAAAAAAATACAAAACAAGATTATTAAAATACTTTTTAGTAATAAAGCAACTAATAAAAAGGAACATATTTATTTACAGCAAAAGTGATTAAAAGTCAAGCAAGTTAGAGATTTTACAGTTGTTATCAAAAACTACTATGCTGCAATGAATATGTTGAAGACTATTAGAGCTAGTCGCATGTACAACACTAAAAGAGTGAAACCTAAAGAAGTGGTTTGGCGTAACAAATATGACAGGCGATGTAAAAAATACTATTTGCCTAAAATATTTAACAACATTCCTAGGGATTTATTAAAGCTACCAAACATAAGTAAGGTAAATATTCTGGTTAAAAACTGGCTGTTACATTGCGAATAGTTATGACTTCAAATCCTCTTGTTTCAGCATGGTAGGCTTTTGCCTAGGCGGCGAAAATTGTCAGTTGGTTTATTCTGGTTTTTTTTTTTATAATGCATGCGTTTTGGATTATCATTCCTTGTTACTAACCGAATGTTGGATGGCTGTTTTCAAATTATAAACCGACCAATAGAAACCAGCTATTTTTAGCTTCGTAAAGGTCTTTGGTAAACCATAATAATTTTGTTTTTTTTTAATTATTAAGAAAACTATTACTAGTTGTCATGAGATGTCGCTACTTGTGTCCAAAAACCGGGATTCTCTGCCTCTCTGTACTTCGAACACAGGTCCAACATTTAGCAACGTCTTTAGTAACGTTGCTTTGGGATGCAGTCGTATTGGGTACCCCCTCTAAATATCGTCCAAGATCAACCGAATAATTTACTGGCCGTACCTGAACTCAATCTTTTTAAAGCTCTCATTATATATAGATTTACTGTTTAAACACGTTTTATTTGAAAATGTCGTAGCGCTTACTTTGAAATACAGGAATCATTTTCGTAGCACTCGTTTACGCACAATTTCAAATAAATAAAAGATACCAGTGCAATACCTTCAGCAAATTTCCGACTGTAAATTCTCTGGAGATGTTGGGGCTCAGACGACAGTCTTCTTCAGGCAAAAAAAACAAAAAAAAAACAGAAATTTCACTCCACTATGTCATGTTCGATCGTCGTTACGATCGTCTGCTCTTTGAATCGGCGTTCGAGCGTAGCCTCACCCACTTGCAAGGCCGGTTTTCCACCTCTCGCGCAGCTCATCATTAAACTCGCTACGGAGCAGAAACTGTATTCCAGGATTGGATGGTCCCTGGATATTCAGCAGTTAAATCTTCTCTCGGATGTGGCGTTGAATAGCCAGGGACTCCAGGCTCCTCGGATGCACATCTCTGTTTGAGTTTGACTCATGGAGGGTTTCAGTGCCTTCCGATTTGATGTTGTGGTGCGATTCCATGTGGTACACTGCAATGCCATTTGTTGTTATTCTACTTCTGGTGTCAGCCATGTGCTGCTTGACACAGCAGCAAATTCCTTTGTGTGTCTCACCAACATAATCGGCACTACAGTCACCACATGGTACCCTGTATACTGCTTCCCTGGTGTTTACAATCTTTTTCAACGATCTTTTCTCACGCTCATTAGTCTCTCCTAGCTTTTTCGTACCCTTGCTTCTGGTTTCGTCCTCCTCCCAACAAGCTGGTCCTTCAGTTCTTAAGAGTTCTTCATGTATGTGTCAGTGCCATTCTTCTTGAGCACATCTTGGATTTTGTTAGTTACCCGCCTCAGGTAGGTTAATGGTACTCTCGTTCGCTCATCACTTTCTTTTTCTTTTTCTCCTTCCAGTCCCTCATTTTCACTCCAACTCATCCTTCTTCTCATTGTATTGTACTGGTATCTTTTATTAGAACTTATTAGAGTTCGTTTGCACACGAGAATTTCAGAAAACTGGACAGGAGGAGGAGGCAGAGGCGGAGAGAATGTTACAATGCTGCAACATGTAACAATAGGGTAACAATAGGCGAGGCGCACAATATCGGATTATAGCTCACTCGAACAAAATGCAACAATGGTTGGGTGCCGGGAAACTAACATTGTCGTTGTTTGAGCTAGCTAGCTCGTTGTGGAGAACCAAAATTAAATGGTCTTGATTTTTCCTTAATTCTTCAAGTTTTAAACTGTAGAGTGCGATGTCTTGAATTTCGAGGCCTATGGCCTCAAAATTGGGCGGCCGACATGACTGAGTGACTTATTTACTTTTTCAATGCGGGCTTCGGGAAGCCAGTTGAATTGTTTCGGCTATTGTTGCCACGATACTGAAACAATCCAGAATCAACTACTCATCGAGATGACGCATGCTAAATCCAGAAATACGCCAATGTGTTGCCATCAAATAATAATCATGGGACAAACCTTCGGCGGAACCTAAACATAAGTATCCATTTATAATGTTCCGTTTTTTCGAAAACAAAAATCGGTGGACAGTGGACACATATAAAATGGAAGCGAAAAAAGCCAAGAAATTAACTGAGCAAAAAACGGCTTCGCCGTTTAGAGAAAAAAAACATTAGAGCTCGTATCCCCATACTCACAGCCCTGAAGGTACACGAATAAAAACGGATTAGAGTTCACTCGAACGCATCGAACTGTAATTTGAACTCCAATTTGCAAAACGTACACCCACAAACACACACAAAATAGACGCCATAAACAGCAAAACGCTACAAAATCAAAAGATAAAAATGCATACACAAAATAAAAGAACACAAATTATAGTTCATTGCGTTCGAGTGAACTCTAATCCGTTTTTATTCGTGTACCTTCAGGGGTGTGAGTATGGGGATACGAGCTCTAATGATTTTTGCTCAGTTAATTTACTTGAAATTGTGCGTAAGAGAGTGCTACGAAGACGCTTTATTTGCTGAAAATAAAAATGAAGATACCCATAAAAATTATTAATTTCTAATGTCCTCAACACAATTAATCTTAATAATGCTCTTATTTGATATTACACGTTCCTAAGACGCATATATTTAGTATTTACTTGATATTTAATACTTCGTACTTATTTATTGCTTATTACTTACTAAGCTTAATACTTTAGTAACTTATTTTCGATTTACTTAGTATAGTCAAGGGTAACAAGAGATGTAGTATTGGTGTATAGACAGAACGTGCAATTTATGTAGAGGTTGCACACCTTAAACAATCTGTTGAATGGGATGCATGTCAAATCATTGCGGAATACAAGCAGAATAAACAAAAGAACTAATCTTGGCAACACAATTAGTTTTAAACTTGAAGGACGGTGTATCTAAAGTTCATGCACCTGTAGATTAAACAAGACTGAGGCGTTCATAGCCTTAGTATGGGTTCCAGTTACACAGTGAGTTGTATACTGTACATCCTAGAATTATTCCATGTTATAAGACTGCCAGTTGTTTCTTTGCGAATTAATAAGGGTTCTGTAACTATAGTAACCAACGTTGTTAATTTGAACGAAATTGAAAACAAAAATAAAAATTTGAGCTTACTGTTTTGTTTCGGAGCCATATTTTTGTCATAATTTTCTTGGAATATCAATTCAAAATCCTTAGGCCTATTTTCAATAACGTTGATGTTCGGATTACGGCTGAAATAAAAACAAAACATTTGTGGACAAAATATCACATAGTAAAGGTACACGGAATCGAAGACTCAATACGAAGAAAAGAATATGAAAAATGTAAATAAAAAAACCAGGTGAACGATTGGTAAATTTTCCTTGGTATATTATTTACACCCTCGAATATTAGAATTAAAAAACGCGCAATTGTTTTTCAAGGAAACTTAAAATGATAAAACAAACTTCAGAACGGCCAAATACAACAAGTGAAAATGTAAAATTTCTTCAGTACCTACTACACGTTCTTACTGCCAGCTGTAAGATGGTATTAGCTAAAATGGGCGCCCCCAATGCATCTTAAACAAGGAAACCCAATCATCTAAAATAGGGTATAGTTCTTCGTAATGTTAAGAGCCAAATTTTTGTTTACAGTAATTGACTAAATCAGGTGTCTTGATTCAAAATTCTTGTGAGTAAATAATATATTGCGGTAACTATCGTCTGTTTTGATTTTTTTACCTATATTGAGGTAGATGACTTGCATGGAGGGAAATTGGCTGGTGTTATGGTTACATCAGATCGGAAAAATAAGGGTATGAGGGCAGGTTGACATTAGGACATGTGGCATGTTACATATGACATGACATATGACATTATGCTTGCATGACATAAGCTGCAGGATTGCGTGTATGCAGAAGTGGCATAATGTGCGACGCAGGAACATGCATATTATTAATGCGTGTTCTATCTCTGGTTTGAATTGAGAACCCACTATAATATCGCTACTAAGATCGCCTTGCACTAATAATTACGCTGTGTAGGTTTCACATAACACATATTCGTAAAACTTTTCACTCATTCTGTGATTCGCACAGTGGTCATCGTCCTCGTCATGAAGGGAACTAACTCTTCTTTGAAAGGGTTAAACTCTTAACCGCATATAGTAGTAATATCACAGGAGCGCAGTTTTATCGAAACATTTTCTCATCCATGCCAGTTGCATTCCGAAGCTAAGAAAAATACCAAAAGCTTGCACGAGGTGTTTTACTATAGTTTCGGAATGTAACGAGTGGGTTAGAAAATCTATAAACACCTATAAAACTATGTTCGAGTGGCATATTTGAAAAGATCATATGCCGTCTCATATCAAAATCAACTTTAAAATAAAAGCTTTAACTTGAATAATACTGCCAGGTTGTGCTGCAGTGGTTTTTCGCTTGAATTCACAATTCCTGTTCACAGAAAACTGTAATTCCAAATTCCAAATTCACTCCTTAGTTTGTTTGGTGTTTAGTAGTTTGGTTTTAAACCCGCCTAGATGGGAGGGATTGAGGCTTAATGGCACGTCGGCAACAACGTCATTAGCACCAAGCTCAGTCACAGTGCGGTGGTCCAGGTTGCCGCTGCGTCACACATTACAGAGATGGTAAACAAACCCCATATCTAATTCTTATCTAGATGGGTAAAGTTTCCCTTGTGATCCATTGCAAACTTGCCAAAAGTAGCTCACCACGAAAGCAGAAAATTGTTATGGATGAACATTAGTCCCTGTCAGAACGCTTTAACCCTAAGTGAATACCCTAAGTTGACTGTTGCCGGAACTTCTTCGCAGTTCGAATTGTCCCAGTTTGGAATGCTCTACGGGCCAGCACTGTGAATACAAAAACAATTTCGGCTTTCCGTAGAATGTTGGAATCTGAACCATTGCACAGATTTCTTAAGCGACCACTTCCGGCATATCCCTAACTCTTTTGTTCTTTCATTAAAACCATAACTTGTCAGGAACGGTGTAAGTGGTTTCCCAACCCTTCCGACCTCCTTCCACTTACCGGTGGTAAATTATTATTATTATTATTATAATACGTGTTTTATTTGTAACGAAAATGTAGTTTCTTCAATTTAAATTAGAATATGATTCGTAACACTGCTAAGTTTTACGACAATTATTAATAATTTATTTTCAACTGTTTACGTTTGATCCAGGTACCACGTTAAATGTTATGCGTCTGTTGCTACCGACATAGGTTGTTGTTGGAATATGAGCAGTGGTTAAAAAAACTATACGTTTCTTTTTTGTGCTCGGGTGGAACTAATTCTTATGCTTAGTCTATTTTACTTTAGTCTTGGTCTGGCTAGCCGATCGTTCTTTCACAACAGTAACTAAAGAATAGTCCAGGATTGTTGCGAAACCACATCGATTGATGAATTCACATAAAACTATGTCAAATCTTTATGGGATAAAATATATTCTGGATAATAAAACCAAACTAAATATATATTAAGCATAGATTGAATGCATTTTGAGGAATGGGGTTGAAGTGTATGGCCATGCAAAGGAAACTCAAGTTAACAAAGTTAACTTCAAAACGTTCAAAATAAAGTTGCAAAAATATTATTTAAAAAGTCATCCAAACTCTAATACAGAGAATATTTTTCATTAAAAAATTCTGAATATAACAAAATTAGAGACTTTCTCATCATTTATGAAAATTGTTGATTTTAAGAAATGACAGATATTATTAAAGCAGAATCTTTACAAAAATCAACTTACAGATAAACGGTAAACAGTGCAACTTTTTGGTAAGCAGTGCAGGTCGTATGTTATCCCAACTTTATTTAATAAGTTGCCCGTTGACCTACTAAAACTAGTAGTAAGAATAAAATTAGAAAAGAAATAGAAAGATATTTTTTGAACAATTAAAAACAAGTAGAGTTAAGGAAGGCCATTGGTTTAAATTCTTGTTACAATGAACATATTTATATTTAAGTTGTGCGCCAGTTTGATTCCTATTATTAATACTTTTTAATTTTTAGTAGACATTTTGCAATTGACATATTGTTTTTTGTATTCAGTGTTGGACTGGCCAGGTCAAGGGAGCTTGTAAATGTTTGGGAACGGAGTGGAAAAGGAAGTAGGCAGACCGCACGTGACGCGGCATTGGATCAGACTAGAGAGAGTAGTAGACATGCTTCTTGTCGCAACCAACTTCAGAGCACTCTTCGTATTCTTATTTAATAAAAAATGGTAGTCAAAGCCAATTAGAATTAAGCGTAAATAATTTTTTGGCATTGATTTGTTTGATGTAACGTTAGGTATTTTAAAATAATACCTTCTATTATATAAATTGGGAGAGCCGTCAGAGAAGACAGAGTTGGCAATTTCGAGTTGTCGAGTTGCAAAATCGGATAAATTGTCGCTCCACATTCAGGTTTCCATGAATACTGGTTAATTTTCATCATCATCATTCGGTCAGCTTGAAGTAAAGTTTATGATGCGGTTTTTTTTCCTCCATTAGTTTTTTCAACACTTCTGTGTAGCACGCGAGTAACTGAAATGCCCATGATCGTTTCCGGTCGCTTCCCTGCAGTTCTCCTCTCAGCCACGAGACTTTGGAAGAAATATAATTAGTTATCGTTCCTCCAAGCACGAGAATGGTCCCGAAATTGAGAGCAAAAACAACCCTAAGATATCAACGGAGAAAAAAATAATAATGGGGTGTGTCGATTTCAAATGTGGAAGCTTTTCTCCAGTAATAGATCAAATAGTTTTGGAAAAAACTGAGTGAAAGGTTTCGTCTTTCGACGTTCTATTTTTGATAAGTTTGTTGCTGGTTTAAAACGTGGAAATTTAAAAAAAAAATAATACCTCTAGGCTTAGTCATCTAGGATAAAGCTGAAAAAAGATTTCACTATTTTTCACCTTTCGATAGTCCATTAAAAAAAATTTAGGTGGCACGACGTCTTTAGCCCGAGTAAGACATAGGGATGCAGGAAAAATTTGAAATGTTTGACTGGTTGCCATTTTGGATGGGCTCATCGTAACGAAGCGATCGTTGCGGCACTTTACTCACCTAATGAAGACTTTTCAAATACTGGTATTCCTTTATCTCCCATTCCATTGAAAATTTCTGAGTCGGGGCCCCTGGGGCCCGGGGGGCAGGCGTAATGCTGGTTGTACGAAACGGTAGATCCTTTAACCAAACTTACACTGCCAGAGTTTCACTATTTTCTTTCAACCCCTTAGAAGTTATGAGGGTGTTCTGGGACTTTTAGGACACCCTGTATAAGCGTGTATTTAACTTTTGTGTTTGCTCCCTGATGAGTTCATTTTTAATTACGATTACGCAACTGAACAAAGATTACCGTTCCCGCGTGAAGTGCCCATAGCTCAGTTCAGTTGAATATTAAGTACTAAAAAGGAAAAAAATTAAAGGAGGGAGGGCGGGACAAAGTAGGGGGAGGTGGGGGATCAACAGTGTAGGTGCAACTTCTTCCCCCCCCCCCCACACCTCGACGAAACTGTCCTTCCCCTCGCTAGACATAATCTCACGCTTCGTCTCTGTACGTCAACATGTAATGGTAACGGCCCTGGTAAATATTTTAGTCCAGTTTAATTTAATTGAACATTTAGTGCACCCATTTTCTTAAACTTCACACTACAGTTTTATTATATGTCATAAGGGATTACGGTGTCCGCGTCCTACCTTGAGTTCTCCGCAGGACGAACACAGGTAATCGATTGCACGTTTTCAGTAGCAGTGTGCCTTGCTGATATCCAAGAAGGTTACATAACCAATGGCGGCCGTCGATTAAAGCCGCTCCCTCCAGGAAACGTAGCCGCTCACAAAATACTCGCAGGACTCAAGATGCGCCGCGCACACAATAGAATGTCTGTCTTTTGTACCTGTTGGCTTCTGGGACGTCGGTCGCTTGTGCCTGTCGGCCCTCTGGTGTGTCGGCCTTCAAGTTTTATAAAAAGCGCAAACCAGGCAGAGCTACAGGAAAAAGGCGAACGACGTTTCGAAAAAATTAACAATTTTCGTCTTCAGGAATTTTAAAACATGGCAAAAGCCACTAAGTCATCCTATACATTAGAAGCACACGCATTAATTAAAACGGCAAAAACCACCAATTACTCCTCTCAGAAGAGGCAGACGATGGCCGAAAAGCACAACCCAGCCTTGCTCCTTGGGGAAGCGAAGTGCGTAGTCCAAACCCGACAAGTTCCCCATGCAGCAGGTCAGGTTGTGTTTTTCGGCCACAATTTACTGCCGCTTTTGAGAGGAGTAATTGGAGGGTTTTTGCCATTTTAGTTAAACCGTGTGCTGTTAAATGTAGGATGATCCTTAATGGCCTTTTGCCATGTTTTAAAATTCCTGTAGACGAAAATTGTTAATTTTCGAAATGTCGTTCGCCTTTTTCCTGTAGCACTGCTTGGTTTGCTTTTTTTATAATCTGTTACCGTGCTTTTATTCTACATGGTTTTCAGGTTTGTCACCCTCTTGTACTTGCTGGCCTGTTGGCTTACATCCATGTCGGCCTCTTGCCCGGGAATCACTAAATTATGGGCTTACAGTTCATTACAAATAGGTGAACGGGAATCGAATCAGCGAACTCCAGATCTACAACTCAAACGCTCACTGTCTGAAGATATGGATCAGACTTCTCGAAAACTCTCATTTGTGAGCTGCAGCTCGTTGTTTTGAGTCCCAGTCACGTCATCTCAATGTAATATCAGTCCGTATTACCGAATCTTTGCTGTATTTATTAATAATAATAATAATAATAATTTATTCAGCATAGTATACAGAAGGAGCACGAAGCAATAAATGCCCGTATGTGCACTGAATAGAACATGGAGAGAAAAAAAACAAAGCACAAAAAAAAAAGAGATAAATTATAGTTACTTAAATTTATTTACATGTTGAAAATTTATGTTATTCACATTGCCAAGAAGATGGGTTATATTCCCCAAAAGATCCAGTTTTTTATCTGTTTTCGCATTATGTATGAACTATTGATGGTTCTGCGGATAAATGGAATGTCATTAAAAATCTTAAGAATAACAAAACTCATTCCTCTCTTGCCATAAGAGTTTCTCCATACTGGTGTTTGGATCCAAGCATTATTATTCATTTGTGGTCTATAAACAGGTATTTTATTGAAGTTACTGTAGTAAAACTTTGTGATGACACTGTAGGTGAATAATTGTTTAAAAGTAAAAATTTGGTTATCTTTAAAACTTCCGCCGTTGTTTTGTCAGCTGTATTGTTAAAAAGTGCTTTTGCTGCTTTATTTAAAGGTTTTTGCAGTCTGTTTAATAAGTTATCCGAGGTAGAGCCTATGACAATACAAGCGTACCTAACTTTTGAAGGGATCCAAGCTTCATCGAGTGCTTTTTTCACCTTTTTATCAGTGTAATTTCTAATTTTGTAGAGTAGGGGTATAGCTTGTCTTATTTTGTTAATCAAGTTTTCAACATGGTTGTAGTGTTTCCAGTTTTCATCAGTTTCGAGCCCAAGGTAAGTAGTTTTGTCAACCTGTTTAATTTTGGTGCAGGAGCAGTACAATTTATTGCAATCAATTGCATGTAAATAGACAGTTTTTCTCCTGCACATGTGTGAAGTTGTAAAATGCATAAAATGGGTTTTTTCTGGGTTGTTATAAAGTTCATTTATTTTAAAATAATCATTTATTCGATCAAAATCTGTCTGCAAATTACGCAGCATGGTATCTTGTTTGTAATTGATTGATATCATACAAATGTCATCTGCATACATTGTTAAAATTGTTTTGAAATCATTACTCACAGTATCATTAATGTAGACCAAAAATAGTAAGGGACCCAATACAGAACCTTGTGGAACCCCATAATCTACATCTTTCCACTGACTCAAATTGCCGTCGATTTTAACACAGAACGTTCTGTTTGTTAGATAGTTCATTAAGATATTTAGGCATTTACCTATAATGCCGTATTTGTAGAGTTTTCAATCACAATATCTTTATTTAATGTATCAAACGCTTTTTTAAGATCTATGAAAATTGCACCAACATGTTTTCCTTCATTTAGTGCACGACTTACCTCATCATTGATGTGTATCAGAGCATCATCATTGCCCTTATGTTTTTGAAAGCCGAATTGCTGCTTATGTAAGAAGTTAAATTTGTCAAAGAAACCCAAAATTCTACTAGCAAAAAATTTTTCCACAATCTTGTTTAGAACAGGCAGCAGAGAAATTGGCCTATAGTTAGCGTAATCCTGCTTATTTCCCTTTTTAAAAATAGGTCTTAATAACTTTTTTTTTCATGGTTTTTGGCCAAATTTCATTTTCTATAATTGCCGAAATAAGTTTACTCATAAAAAATGCAGTATTTTCCTTTGTTTGTAGAAAATGTCCCATCAAAAAGCCATCAAGCCCACAAGAATTTTTTGCTTTAATATTGTTCATAATACACAGAATATCTGTTTCGGTTGGTTTTAAAATTTGAATGGAGTTGAATGGGGCATGTTTACTTATATTTTTAGTTCTACGCTTTGTACTGTCATTTTTCACTTGTGGAAGTGTTAAAGTTTTGTTAATATTTGTGTTGGTATTAGTTCTTTTTTTAAATTTAGGTACTTCCTGTTGGTAGTGATCAGCAAATTTATTGCATAGTTTTTTACTGTCGAAATTTGGGAAGTTTCTTTTTATTTGGTTGTCAATATTTAGGTTATCATTTTTTTTTCCCGCAGATGGTTTTTATTTTATTCCAAATTTTGGTACTGTCATTTTGATTGTTTCTGAAGAAATTTTCAAAATAAGTTTGTTTCACGTTGCTAATGCTCTTTTTAACCTGTTTATTTAATTC
>JAHWFP010200716.1:8692-41703 GCA_023313725.1 Lithobius niger
CTTAAATTCTGTATCTCGAACAAAGCCACTCACCACTGGCTAAACACTTAAATTCTGTATCTCTAACAACGCCACTCACCACCGGATGATCCCACGCTGAAAGTTTGTGAAACCGGCGGTGTACAGTAATGAAATTTCGATGGATACTTAGCGGAAGGTCGTGTTGTTACATTGCATACTGCACGCACAATCATCGTTGCTGCTGTTGCTGCTGCGCCAGGTTTACGTTTATTGGCTGGATCCACTTCGAAAATAATTTCTACACTTAAAACGTCATCAAACAGAAACTTGTCAACCTGCAAATACACAAGCAATAAATTGTTATTTTATTTAAATTAACACCATTCTCTGTTACTTACATCAATGGCAACACAAACACATATTTTAGCATATTTCGTGTTGTTTTCGTGTTTAAAGGGTAATTCAGACCACGTACGCGTATATACAGTGGCCTTTTAAAACACTTAAACACAAACAAAAAGAACAACAATTGAAATTTGTTGCATACAGTATTGTATTGTATTCCACAATAATAAAAAAAATTCCATATTAAGAACTAGTCAATAGATGACGTTGCAAACAATTGTCTGAATCTGGTTTGTTTGCTTTTAATAATTTTTCCCTTAAGGCAAACATCAGGCCCCCAAAAGGCAAAATATTAGATCTGAAAAATTTAAGTTATTTAAAAGTTGTATATTGTATTAAATGCTGTATGCAACAGTTTGCCTACTTTTTTTTTCTGTTTAAGATTATATCAACGGGTCTATTGTTACAAAAAAAAAGTATAAATTGCCGCCTTTATCCTTTAGGGCACGTTTACGCAATCACTCGCTTTTGCATTCTAGCAGCTAGAAGCTAGAAATCACCTCAAATTCCAACATGGCGGCGGTTTTATGTCTGCCGCCTCGCAACGAAAACAGCAAATAACGTGAGTTCAGAAGCATTTGGGAAAATTGTTTCGTCATGAGAAATTTTTTATATTATTGGCACGGATTGTAAGACTGCAAGTATTTACTCAAACGATGTCGAATTTAGCTAATCCATTTAGCGTTGTTACCATGGCAATGTCACCTTTGCCATCGTGATTGAGTTCTAGCTGCGAGAATGCAAAGGCGAGTCGCTGCATAAACGTGCCCTTAAATTGATGGGAGAAAAAGTTCATTTTGTTTCCGTGCAAAAGTCGGTTTGAATTTTCAGGTTGTTTCTGAAAATTATTCAGTTCAGAAGACATAAAAAAATCCAACAAAACACTCAACTGCTGCAATGCTTAACATGTATTACAATGCCAGTAACATAATTATGTCTATAAATGTTTCGCTACATGTGAACCATCCTTAATACATATTTTTAAAAAAATACATAACTCTCCAGGTGTGTAGTGTTTGTCCACACGGCACTAGTGTAAATGTAATACACAGATGGTCATCATGGCTGAATGAGTCTATAGTTAAAATGGCACTACCACCGATTGAAAAGCAAACTAAAATACCATGGTGCCATCGAGCGACAGTAACATCGTTAACCTTTACAGCTTGCTCCCAGGTGCACGAGGACGTACCAAATTTTCACTCAATAATTAAGGAGGTCGTGGCTTGTTTGTTGCGTTCAAAGAAATGCCGTTGTGCTTTCCTTCGCTTGGTGCAAGCAAGTGCTAGACGTAGCACTAGATGTGGCCAGATTCTAGAGACTTTCAATCGGTGATAGTGCCACCTTAACAGTATGAAGATGCCGCAAACTCAAGGAGTCACGAGGCACTCACCCACCAAGCCCCACCAGGTGAAAACACCAACACGGGCCTTGAAGGAGTTGTGTGTTAGGGCAGCGGCAATGTGTTCTGCTTAAAATAAGTTATTTGACACATTGAGTAAATTATATAAAGGAAAAGAAGAAAACGAGCCATCTAGCAATAAGTCATAAATTACAAACAATGTTGTAGAATAAGCCGCCTTCACACACTTACGTTTCATTGAAGTGGTTGCCAGTTCGAGTCCAGGTCATGCCTCTCCGACGAAACGTAAATATATAAAGGTGGCGTACTGTACTACATTATTTCAAGTCCATGATTTTCGGTGTTTGGCTTGTTTTGTTGTAATCCATAAAATGAAAGAAAATCTTTGGCTTTACTTCTCACCTTGAGTTGGAAGTATGAAGTATCTGACTTCTGAAGATTGGTCATGTTTGCTGTATGACTGCTATAACCCAAAAACGGTGGGGCCAGAATCCTCAGTAAAAACTCAGTCGGCTCCAAACTTGAGTCAACTGCATGGCTTACAAGTACTTGAACACTCACTTTATCACTGAAAAGAAGAAACATTTCAAAGCTGCTAATCATTTCTTCATTACAAAAAAACTGACATACAATACAATAAAAACGTTGAAGCCCAGCACACTAATTTTTTTTAATTAATTTAATTGAGCCTTAAGTCAACCAAAGCAATTTAATGCTTGTGTGGCTGAACCGGCTCAATTTTGAACATTACCAGCCTTTTTTGAGAGAAGAAATATCAGGTAAAGAGAAGGGCAAACCCGAGGATTTAAACCGGGAAACCTCCGATCATCGTAGGGGCTAAAAGATTGTCCAGAATTAGCCAGAACAAGTTGCCATAGCTACTGAAGCAGCGTGGTAGCCTCTCGCGCTACCCTGGCTGTCGGTCCTGGCGAGGACTTCACCAAGGTTCCCTTTTCAGGGGTTCGACCAGCTCCGCAGACCTCCAGCAGCCATGATAGTTCTCGCACCGCTCATCCATGATGACTGAAGGTACCTAGTATTGTTTTCTTTCTGAAATAAACACATTAGGATCTGAACACAGAGTTCTGTCCCCCTCCCCAACACCTACCAAACTTGCGAATAATTTAAAAGTAAACACGTAAACTGTCCACCCGGTGTTACGATTGTTATGTTCCTTACCATTCCATTATTTCTTGCATGATCCTCCTGCATTCCTCTGCCCATCCTCTGCCCATGTGTTAGCTAAACAAAGCGATTACAAATACTATAGTGATGCTTTCGTGGTATGGTTGATCTTGCCGCTGTTGCGTTTGTGGCCAAGGAGAAAATGGCTTCTTCTGCGGCCAGTATATTGGATTGTTTCACTTCTGTAGCCTACCCACCCACCAGCGGCTTCCTTTGCTTTACCCGCCCTAAACCCCTAAAAAGACAAAATGCCACCTTTTTCAGACTATTATTTTATCATAACTAGGGCTTCATCAGTTATACCGTCGACAAAATGGAGCAAAGTACTTGCCAACAACCCGTGTTGCATTGAATACAGCATTCTGGCTCATCTTTTCGGTAGCGTCATCGCATCTTGTTTCCTTGTCAACTTATTTCGTAGCGTGTCGTTTGGGTGGTGTCAACGGCAGTTTCCGACTGTTGGTGAGCAAGTAGGTGAGCATCTCACACCACCTGTGCATTTTGTCACCTTGATTATTCCTCAACATCATGTCCCATTTTAAACTTTTTTTCTTAAAACCACCCTCTGAGTGTAATGCTATCAATATACAAAATCTGGTGTTATTTGATGCAGTGGTTATTTTGTGATGCGGATACAAAGCTTGCATTGGAGTGGATTCATAAACGGAGCGCCACTCGGCCTTCGGCCTCTCTTGCATCGCTCCAGTTACGGTTACAAAATTAGCAGTTACCAAGACTTAATATAAAATGTTTTAAAGGCAAATCCACCTATACCGTTTGCGCCAGGTGTGTCCCATGATATCTTTTTTACGCAAGTGACAAGCGCACAAAAGTATGTTAACAACCGTTCACTCAACCCTGCTACCACAACTGAGGACAACAAAGAATGGCTGGTTTGCACCTAGTCTATAGCAACACAGAATAAAAGCAATTTACCTGCAATTTTCTGCCAAGCTCCTTATTTCCACTGCATTGATACACTTGTGTTCGGCCTAGTTAGTGCTACCGTGATTGCTGCACATGTTCATGTAGTATCAGAAACCACTACTAACCATGCATTTCTTTACGTACGAATGCTTCTTTGGTAGGAATGCTTCTTTGTGTCTTCTTTAAAACAGACACAAGGCATATCAACAAATGGTCGCCATGATGGGAACGCAGAAGAATGCTGCAAGGGATGCTGGGATGATACGAACAGACAACACCTACCGGGGGTGGAAGCGATGGTTGGCAATTTGTTTATGCGTTCCTTTTTAAATTATTAGGAAGGTTGATAGATGTTGGGGATGGGTACAGAACACTATAGTCAGATCCTCCGGTGTTTATTTCACACAGAAAACATATAAGGTACCTTTGATTATCGTTTAATGCACTGCGCTTCAGGGATTTTTTTTTATATATTTCTTTTTAGAAACGGGTACGTAAAAACGGTAGCATTTTGAACAGCGACATATTTGTAGAGACAGCATTTTGCCACAATAGCTTGCTCATGCATCATTTGACAGGTAATATTTCGATATTCTGTCTTGAACTGGTGCCAGCACAAGTTTGCAAGTATCGGCCACTTGCTTTCAACATTCGACGTAAACTTGTAGAATTTATTCTACAATTCTGATATAATATAATATAATGTTTCTTTTACCGCCATATCAACTAATCAAAACAGTAAGTTTCGACAGTGATTGTCAAGATTTGTGAAGTAACTACACTTGATGAAATATGACTGTGCAACAAATAAGTCACAATCATGGTTCATATGTCATCGTCTGAACCAATTCCAGCCCATGCCACTGCCAGGCTCCGAATGGAACAGATGGTCATGTAAGCCATCAGCATGGCATTAATACACAAACAAAAAGAAGATCCAGAGTACCAAAACCTAAGCTAGAATTCTAGAGCTTCTTTCACACGTATGAGTGTGATGCTAATGAGTTTCACTTTTTTTCTTGAATTTTCAATAGCTTACTTCAGTATGATAAGTATTTTTAAAAACTAATTTCGTCTTACAATAAAGCAATTACCACAGCTTCCTTATATGTATAAAAGGCTTAACGCTCGGTTTATCGTAGCATGCCAACCGTGTCGACTGTCGTCAAGATTGCCAAAAGCTGGTGCGAGACGTGCTGAATGCGCCCGAATCACTGCATTCATTAATGTTAGCGGGATGCACAAGAACGTGGTAGTCTTCTCATTATTAGATTTCTTCACTAAAGGAACATTATTTTACGGTAATGGTGACTATTCTTGAAGTCTTTGGACGATTTATTGCTACGTCAAACGATCGTTTAACACATTTTTTATGAGAATAGAAAACGCCGTAGCATATTATACAGTACAATACACATGTACCTTGGTTCTTCTGTTTGAAATTCATGAAAATAAACCTCCAGAGCCGTTGTTTTGACGTCGAGTGGACGAAGCGGTACGTAGCAAGAAGCCATTGTTGTTAAACTTTCATAATTTAGTGTCAATGCAATGTTTTAAGTTTAAAATCCGCGTATCACGCGTCACTAGTACCTTTCACAGTTCAATCTGCATGCTAGAGCAGTTCATTTTCGGGGTATTCACAGCGCGATTGGTGGCAGAATCGGCAGCAAACTGGACAAGGCGTCGAATTTCTAACATTAAGCCTTTTAAAAATATAAGGAAGCTGTGCAATTACCCAAACATGGTTGCAAAAATGACTTACCCTTTGTTGTACGAGGCTTGTGTGCCAAGTATAGTGGCATTAAAATCAAACTTTTCTACTTCTTTACCATCTCGTGAAGCTGTCAAGTTCTGTATCAGTGTAATAACAGTGTCATCTGCCTGAATACTTATGGTCAACGGGAACTTGGTCCCACTGAAAACACTTGGGTGGTCCGTCATCCGCACCAAAAACCAAATGGTCACAACGTTGTCAGGATTACGAAACGTTCCTCGCTTATCGGTAAATCCTGTTTTTAACAAAACATAAAAATATTGCTATAATCTGAATTAAATTCTTTGGCGAGTAAAACAGTAATCTACAAACTTTAGGAGTGTTCTGGATGGAAAAAACCGTCTGCACAAACATGTCAGGGAAGCAATTTCTAATTTCCCAATGCATCTCTAGAGGGCACCAAGAGTTTCACATGATTTCATACAGTGCCCTAAGGAACAATTAGGTACCTAAAGGTCGTTTAGTAAATATTCGCTTATGGAAATGACAGAGCTAATTTACTTAAACCTTAAACCTACCTAAACCTATGTTGACTAATCTAATAAATTGGCCTGATCAAGTGAGGTACCTGGGAGACTTCTCGTCCTCCCAGCTAAGGGGCAATTTTGCTAGGTAACTCCAATCGGAAATTCCTAATATCTTCTGAATCCGACAATCGACATGAGGACGAGGTGGCACAGGGCTCTTAATTCTCTTTCCGAAAATGTTAGGAATGCTTGCTTGAACGAGGGCATCTTGCATATGAGACACTCGTGGTAACGGTCAGACTACCTTGCCCCGTACACATCATACGTGGCATCATACGTGGCGTTGTTAAGAAAGGTGGTAACATACTACTGCTGTATCATTCATTAGGGATGCACCGAATATCCGATAGTTATTCAGTATTCGGCCTATTCGGCCAAAAATTCAAGTATTTGGTATTTGGCCAAATATTGATTTTGGCCGAATAACGCTACTCGGTGTTCGGCCGAATACTGATTTTAGCCAAATAGTGATATTCGGTTTTCAGCCGAATAGTGTTAAGATTTGTTGGTATTCGGTCAAATATTTTTTTAGTATATATTTATGCGATTGTGTTAATGTAGAACGTTTAGCTAACCATTTAGTTTTTGGTTTGTAATTGTCTTCTGACATTTCTAAATGAAGGAAAAGTGATCAAATATGTTTAAATTACAGGTATTCGGCTTAGCATTCGGTTAAGAATTCGTTATTCGGCTTATTTGGCCATTATTAGGCACAGGACCAAATAATTCGGTATTCGGCCGAATATGTAAATTGTTTGTGCCGAATATTCGGTATTCGGTATTCGGCAGTTTAAAGTGGCACTATCACCAATTGAAAGCCGACGAAATCTGACATCTAGTGCTATATAGTACTATCTAGCTGTTGCTTGCACCAAGCGAAGGAATGTATAACGGCATTCCTTTTAACGAAACAAACAAGCCACGACATCCTTAATTATTGAGTGAAAATTTGGTTCGTCTTCGTGCACCTGGGAGCACGCTACAAATGTTAACAATATCACTGCCGCTAGATGGCGCCATGGTATTTTCGTTCACATTTCAATCGGTGATAGTGCCACTTTAACTATTCGGTTGTATATTCGGTATTTTCAGTGCATCTCTATCACTATCCCTATCCAAACCTTGCTACGACAGACACAAAACACTAATATGGATTGCTTTGCTTATGTTCTTCAGTTACATATCTATAGGAAAGTGGGAAGCAGACAGGCATCTACATAATTACGAGTAATAAAATTTTTACACGTTTTAAGTGTTTTTTTTTTTAATTCTTTAATAATATGAGATTCGTAACCCTCCCCTTATCAGAATTTAATAATTTTTTATGAACGAAGTAGCACAACATAAAAAGAAACACGATGAGTAGTTTTTTCTAATGTCAACTTCTTCCCAGGCACGGACTGGGAACTGAATTTATACCGGGAAACCACTCAAATGGGCCCCTCGTACCGTGGTGCCTTAGTAACCACCCCCCCCCCCATCCCCCCTGAAATCCCCCCCCCCCCTACAATCCTACGAATAAAATTATGATAGCATTTCATGGACAACAAAAATAATAACTGTTGCACACTGTCAACAAAAGAATTTTTTTTCACTGTGTAACTCTTTTTTCGAACCTTTTACATAGCCTACCTTAAATAAGAAGTTTCTTCCTTAGTTGATATCCAGACTCAGCAAATACATTTATGATAAGATCATTGTCCAATTTTACCAGGCTTTCTATTTCACAAGTCATTAGTAGCGATCAGTGTAGCATTAAAAAATGATGCTATTAAAAAAATGTTTAAAATTTTTTTTGGGGGGGGGGCCTTACCGAAGGGGCCCACCGAGAAATTCCCGATTTCCCGGTGGGCCAATCCGTGGCTGCTTCTTCCCTAACCCTTTTACTGATTTGTCATTTGTTGCCATATGACTGCATCCCACAAGAAGGGTGAAAATCTAAGAAAAACGTGCATAAAACAATCTTTGTGAGGGTCCCCTGCAACTCAGAGCAAAGGGTGCAAACATAGCCCTGTGGTCAGTGTGGTCCTCTCTAACCCAGCTGAGTGGTTGAGTACTGGGCTAGGCTAAAGTGTACTGGGCTGGATGTGTAGATTGCTGATTGAAATTGATTCGAGATTGTTAATTGTTTATTTTTTTACGTTTTTCACCCTTTTACTAGGACATCTATGCTTACGTCATCAACTGGCCGCCCCCTCCTACCCGCTTCGTCATCAGTCCCCTTCCTGATGACGCAATATTTGAACGTCCCCAGTGACAAACGAAATATTGCTTCAGTAATGCTGCTATTAGAGCCGAGTTGAATAGTTTCGTAGTTGGTTAACAATCATTGTATGCGCGATCGTTGTTGCAGGCCTATCGCGCATGGTATCAAAGTGGAGAAACAGGCAATTCAGGCACACTGTGAATAAAAGTGGCGTCCTCTAGTGAAAACGCTATCTACTACCCTAAGAAGACCAACAAAAAAAAAACGAAGGGAGAACAGAGAAGGGGATATTCAGACAACACAATGAGGGAATGCGGAAGGGGAGGGGTGAGAAGGGGCGGGGGCATCTGACAATGGACAGGGGGTACTGGAGAGCTGCAGGGAGGGTGGGGGGAACCAGCTTGCACAATATGGTTCTCCGTACAATTAGAATTCTCCATACAATAGTTATACGAAGAAACCGCAATAAAATGTTAAGAAAAATACAAAACAATGTAATGACAAGAAAAATACAATAAATAATTTTACCTGTATTGGTAAGATAGCCAAAATTCACCTTCATCACGTTATTTTGTGACTGCGTTGTAACTCCATCTGACTTGGACAAATCTGGTATTAGTAGACTTCCGTTTCTCATGCACGCCATGTTGGTCCCAGCATCTCCAACCATGACGTCATAGAGGGTTAGGATGGCTTGCCCATCGTCGTACGCTCCTTCGACTGTAACGTTAAATTTCATTGTAGCGTTCGTGGGAACCACCATCTTGACGGGTATCCACTTTTTCTTAGAGACAGGAATGATTAAATCGGCTGCCACCGACGGAAGAGTGACATCATTTGCAGTCTACGAACAAGAGTGATAAAATAAAATAAATAAAAATTGAAGCGTTACAGGTGTGTAACCTCCAAACGAGGTAATCACTCCCTCACAACAACCACTTTAAAACGTTGCCGCTAGCGGTGGAGAGATATATGGTAAGGGGTAAATTAACCCAGGGGAAAGCGAAACCCGAGGTGGTCGAACCCTGGGGTTTTGGGGAAAGCCCCAGGGATTTTGAAAAGTTAAAAGTGGTGAGATATGCTCTTGTGCAAGTCGAGGGGAAGGAACCCCTGGGGTTTCGGTTAAAACACCCTCGGATGCATAACTCACTACATCATTTTCCCAAGGGATATTAGAGGGTGGAATATTTTCCCTAGAAGTTTCTACTCTATACTTCCCCAGGGGTTCAACACAAAATTCCTGAGGTTCGACCACCTCGACTTTTCCCTCTCCTTCTGTTTTCCCCCTGACCATAGCTCACCTTTTTGCAACCCCAGGGTTTTTTCACCCAGGGAAAACGAAAACCCCGGACCATATCTCTCCACTGTAGAAGACTTTTCTGTTGTAATCCTACATCTCAACTCCCAGTTCGGAGTTGTTTTCAAGTGAAAAGTTATACTAAAACTAAATCCAATACGGATGCAAACCTATCTACATTGCCTTTTGGACTTACAGGTCAGACTGCCTGAGCGGGGAACTGAACCCACGATTTTTCAACCCAAAGACCAAAGTCCTACCGCTAGCCCATACTGACACGGCCATTCGGCTTTTCGTCGAAGCCCATTTGGCTTTCTGTCCCATCTAATACGAAAACTAGAACATAGTAAACACAACTAAAAACGCCAAGCAATTCTAAAGAAAGCATTGATACTGAAAAACAACTGCGGCTTTACAATTCGACAAAATGTAAGGTCAAAGTTTTTAGAAAACAAGCCATGAAAACATTTCATGAGCAGAAACTGCTGAATATTCACCTCAAAGAAAGGCTGTTAGAATAAGAAGAGCGCAATTGGGAGTTAGTTCATAGAAGAGTTAGTTTTGATGGTAGAAATTTGGTGATATCAGTTTTTTGTGAAAATTAATATATTCTTGAATATGGTAGGCTATTGGAATAAGGTGGTTTAGTTAAACGAATGTAGGGTGTCTAAATTTAAATGTGATTTAAAATTTGGATTTTATTTGGAAGAGAATTTTTGTTTCTTGAAACTTGGTTCGTGTCCAGTTTTTATAGAATGTTGAAAGGGTAAGGGAATTTTTTTTTCAATTTAAAGTTCGACTTGCTGGAACGCTGGCGTTTGAAAATAGCCTGTCGACTTCGGCCTACATAGGTAGCTGCACTCTCAGGTTGTCAACAGGGAATGCTAAAAATTGTATCCTTATTAAATCTGACTAGATGCAGGAATTGTTGAAAACTAGCGTAGAGGACATTGTTGCAAGAAACGGCTCGAAATCTTAAAATTGGCACATACATCAAACTCAAAAGAAAGAGTAGTACTGAACAATTTGTTCAAACATTTGACTTTACCCGGAATATCGACTTTGCCTTGCCTAGCCTGCTTGCTCCCTCGTACCTACACAGCCTACAACGGAAACTTTGTTCCCTCGGACGGCTTTCATGCTACATCTGAGATTGCCAGCTGCTTGGCAAGCCTTGTACTTGTTTGTACAGTGATATGCGCCACACATTACAGAGATGTTTACCGAACCCCAAATGTAGATTTGATCGCACATCTGCACCGCCTGCAAAAATTGAAGAACCCTGGACAGAAGGACAGATATGCATCATTAAGCCTCAAACCCCCCCCCCCCCCCCCCCCCACAGGCTTCATGAAATCAGATTTTTTTGTAAACCTATCGTAGTTGTCGCCATGTAATTCTCTACAGCAAGATTTTCTATGGTTTTCGGTTAACTGAAAGTGTCATTAGGTCATATAAACGCTTGCAAAATACTAGGAAAGTGCTACAGTAGCACTAACAAATTTTAATGTATCGTGCAAGTGGGTGGTTGGGTTCATGTTTCTTCAATACTACTCCTCACTTCAAGATGGTCGTATTAACCTTCCAGCCATAACCCCTTGAACCTAAACAAGATTTGTGAGAAGTTCCGCATGAATTAAATTCAGTTAATGTTGAATTGACCCACCCCGGAATCCGAGAATCCTCGGAGGCCAAACTACAGTAGGCCCATCCTGTAATGTGGGGCCTCTTGTATGCAAAGGAACACCCCTCAAATGGTCACAATTCACACCACAATGAATCAGTGCCACAAATGCAAAAAGGCCCCCAAAACTTTAAATAAAACTACTTTCTTTTCACGGGGAAGCATTCCCCCCCCCCCCCCCATTGAGTGGTAGCATATTTAGTTCAGAAGTGACCAGGTTAAGTGCTTCAATCCACCATATACCAAAACAGGATAACAAAACAATCCACTGCTGGCACCCCTCCAACAGAACTCTTTATACAGTTCTGTCCCGGTAACATAAATATATCAACTTACAAATGGTCTGCTTTGCGTCTTCGGTGGAGGTCCTGGATCAGTTTTAAGCTCAACAGTTGCAGTTTTTGTTTCAGCTCCAATCTTTACTTCGGCCTGGATGGTTGGCGACGATCCGTCGGGTGAATTGAACGCCATCTCAACACGAATCTACAGAAGGATCACATTTTTTAACCATTTCTGGAAAAGTAAATTCTAATCCAGAGTAATCCAAATTTATGATATGAAACGTACCCTACTGGCTTCATCATTAGAAAAGGCATTTGTGTGGCATACTTTTCCCAACTTAACAATCAGCTCCCTGAAAAAGACATCATACAGAAGTTTTAGGAGTGCACGGTGCGGAGAACAGCAAAGGTGGATCTCATTAGGCCCTGTTGTCTTTCTGTTTGTATCCTAGGTATCTTCTAAACCTGTTAACTGATTCAGTTCAGGATTTCCAACTGTCTTACATGTCCCATTTTTTAGCTTAATTCGTAAATCAAGAACGCTGGGAATGCCCTTTTTTGTGTTAATTGGTCACATTAATTTGTGTTTATTAATCAGACATAAAATATTAACGGAATTTTTAAATCGGAAATTATTGCACAAGTAAATGTTTTGGCGCATAAGACTACACCCAAAAGCACGCACGACACCGTATTCTATTCAATTGAACACCACTTATAAGCAAATTCAAACAATACACCAACGTACGAATCTTCACATTAATCAACATTGATCCAAAAATATTAACAAATGATAATTGATGTCAATCTGCTTTTTACTTATTATTAAAGACTAAAGGCATTCCTTACTAAGAGCTTCCAACCAACAATACGTGTTTCATTACTAAATGCTGCGAAGTTTACTTGTGCTGCATTTTGGTAAAATGTGGCCAGTATTATGAGATTTTTTGTGTGTGGTGATAACTTGTAATACACATTTCCAGGATTAGGAACCAGACCCAGAGAACGACCTAGTAAGCGCCGAGTTTCAATAGATACCCCAGTCCTCTCGGAACGGTTGTAAAAGCTACGAATGCTGTCAGATAACACATGGCAAACTGATGCAATTCTTGTTTGATACCGCAAAGGGAAGCCGCTTTGTAATTGCAGAAAACAAAGAAGCCCGTTTACGCAATTAACAGGTAAGGTTTGCTTAAGTATCCTATTTCTTTCGAGTTGCAATTCAGACTATAGTATGCACAATTTACTTGATTGGTTCTCAAAAGTAATAAAAGCCAGTTATCTAAATATTACAATGCCACGAATTAGTGCCAGGTTTTGTCCCTCAACCATAAGTGCCATGGAAAAAAAGCGGCAAACGAAAAAAAAAAACATTTAAAAAATAGCACGTGCAGTATCAGTTTAAAAGTAAATCTTTCACAGATATGAATGCGGATTTGTATCTGGCAGGAATTGAAACAATAATGATTGCTAAAAAATTAATCGTTTAAAACGTTAATCAGAGGTTTCATTGCTAATAGTTCAGCATAAGTGGCATTTAATTGCAGATCAAGCTGCACTTAAAAACTGCAATTTCATTGGTTTTTTTGTAACTATAAGTCACACAACATAATAGGGTTAACAAAATTGAAAAGCTGCTTACCACTAGTGCTGCATCAATTAATTTTCTTTGGGTTGCTTACAAACTTAGTGTTTTAATTTTAGTGTTTTAATGTGCCATTTTATTCGACACGATGTGACCTTTTCATTAGTCCAGCTCAATAGCTTGATTGAAGCAATTAAAAGTTATTTAGTGGAAAAAATTGCCAATTAACTATTGGTTACGTAAAATCGTATCTAAAAAACGCTTTTCTAACACGTTCTTTAATGCTGGTTATTTTATGAATCCATGCTCACTATTTATGTCCACGGTTTTTAAAGTGAACAACAAAACACGGCTACATTGTTTAAAGCAAAGGCCAAAAATACTAAACTATGTTTGTTGTGAATCTCACCCCAATTGTTTCCTCCCCCTTCCCTACGTTTTTGAAAGCTTGTAGGTACACCTATGAGTTCTAGGGTATTAACTCAGTCTTATAAAAATGAGTTTGCATTCGGGACAATAAGGTTACGAAAGACGAATTTGTACTAATTTCTTTTCATTTATGTAGATATTTCCATGTCAGAAATGAATGTGGTATGTGATAACTCGGAGTCATCAAATTCAAAGTGCTGCAAAACATTCAACATTTAATATTAATGAATGAGGCATAAGTTTGTGACTTTTTTTTTTACGAATTATTTGTTCTGCTGTTAGCAGTCAGCAACTAATTCGTATTCTCTATGCCAACATAAAAACTTTAAAAAATAACATAGGACTTACTCGTCGTCGACATACTGAACAGTCACTCGGTCAACGTCGAGGCAAGGAATGTTGTAGCCAACAAATGTGACAGATGCCGAGCAGAAATCTAAAGTTCCAGCTCCTGCAGATTTAGTGAAGGTCACATCCATAGCATCAGTGGTAACGTAATTTGGAAACTAAAAATAACAACAAAACATAGCATTTTATTTGTCTTTTTTCTTTGCGATTGCATCTACAAACACGTTTACAAACGCTCGTACACAGTCGGAAACTTATTTTCGCACACTTTCATAACGAGGATGTTATAAACACCTTGCAAATTTTCGACAGAAGTACTTCTGTCTTCTTCAGGCACACCTAAGATTTTGGCTCTATCACTGCGACATTACTAGTTTTTTGAACTTGGCAAACATTGTGACCTCTGGTATTTCCAATGCTTAGCTTCTGCTTGTCTTGTTCTCTCGTTTTCAACCACTTGCGCTGGAGCAGGGAATCAAGGTCTCTGCCTGTTCGGTGTACAAAATTTGGGTTCAACGGTCCCTTGATGTTCACTGAAAGACGACGAGAGACACCCACCTGAGGTGCCGGAATCGATCGCCATCCAACACCACAGAAGACATTCAGTCCCATTAATAAACATTCAGGGCCCGTCGAACCCAAATGTTGTACACTTAACGGGCATAGACTTTGATTCCCTGCTCCAGAGCAAGTGGTTGAAAACGAAAGAACAAGACAAGCAGGAGTGAAGCATTGGAAATAACAGAAGCCACAATGCTTGTCAAGTTAAAAAAAAACCAGGAATGTCGTATAACAGCCAAAATCGTAGGTGTGCCTGAAGAAGCCAGACGTACTTCTGTCGAAAATTTGCCAGGTATTTATAATATCTTCGTTTTGAAAGTGTGCAAAAATGAGTTTCGGACTATGTACGAGCGTTAATGAAGATTTTTAAAGTAAATTCGGCAACGGTTTTTTCAATGTTTACAAACGTGTACAGAATTATGTCATAAGTAGACAACCTCTAATTAGTCGAAATTGTGTGTGCTATTTCAAATGTTCCCAAGCAGTTTTTTCTTTGTAAACCAGGTAGAGAGTTGTTATAGGAAGCGACAAAACTAAGGAACTGTTAGCTCACCGGCGAATGTAATGCAAGTTGCTACACAAGTTTAGCTCAAAACTGGAGGAAAGTATATTTATTATTAATGTCAGTTTACTATACCAAGAAAAGTAAAAAACACGATGTCCAGGCATTTTATTTTATCAGTAGATAACAGGCTTTTATTGTTGCCTGTTGTTACCAAAGTTTGCTTAAGACGGTGTGAAACATTCTGATTTTCATGTTTCAGAATTCCACATGATTGAATGCACATAAAAGAAGACGCCAAATTTTTAGAGATCTCACCTCGGTCAGCTTTACGATTCACCCATTGAATTTAGCCTGAAATGGTGACGAAATGATGATGAAAAGCACCAACACACGGATGTTGTAAAAAAAAGCCCAATACAAATAATAAAAAAACAATGTTTCGGAGATAACTGTACTCCGATATCAAGCAGATCATAAAACATAGACTTAGTCAAACTAATAAAACATTAAAAAAAAAGTAAAAATAAAACACATTTCGGAGATAACTGCACTCCATTAGCAAGTAGATTTTAAAGCCTAATACACTGTAAGTCATAGTATTAATACAGTAAAATAAAATAAAAAAGTAGCGTTTTGGGAAATGACTGTGCTCCGTTATTAAGCTGATAATGAAGCCCAAGACGCTAATGACAAGCTGTCGACGCGCCATTAAGCCTCATCTCCCCCCCCCCCCCAAGACACTTTAGGTCATAGTAACAAAACCCTAAAACAAAAAATAAACAAGATTTCGAAGATAAGTGAAATCTGTGATAAAGCTGATCATGAAGCCTAATTACATTAATAAAACACTAAAATTAAAAAGCAAAGTTTGAAATAATTGCACTCCATTACCAAGCAGATCATGACGCCAAATAAGTCATAGTATTAATTAATACAATAAAGTAAAAACGCAACACTCAGAAATAACTGCATTCCGTTATCAAGCATATTATAAAGCCTAATATACATAAGTCATAGCAATAAAGCAATAAAATAGATACGTAAAGTTTCTGAAAATAACTGCACTCTGCTATCAAGCTGATCATAAAGCCTACTGAACTCTAAGTCATAGTAATAAAACTCTAAATTAAAAAAAAAAATCAGTTTTGGCGAAAACTGTACTCCGTTATTAAGCAGATCATAAAGCCTAATAGATTATACGTCATAGTAATAAAACACTAAGAAAAAAAAAGGGGGGAGGATTTGGAGATAACTGCACTCTGTTATTAAGCTGATAATGAAGCCTAATAGACTCTAAGTCACAGTAACAAAACCCTAAAATAAATAAAACAAGGTTTCGGAGATACGCGCACTCTGTTATCAAGCTGATCATGAAGCCTAATGATAAAACACTGAAATAAAAAAGCAATGGAGACAATTGCACCCAATTACCGAGCAGGTCATGACGCGTAATAGACTTTAAGTCATAGCAGTAAAATACTAAAATTAAAAAGTTTATTTTGAAGATAACTGTACTCTGTAATCAAGCCGATCATATAGCCTAAATAGACTTTTAAGTCATAACAAAACACTAACATACTTAAAAACACTACAACATGTTCAAAACACTAGCCATTTGCAGAAACCAATCCCCTTTCAGTGCCCAATTCAAGCCATACGGTGTTATGGTGGTAGCGAATACATTGAACCGTTATTTGCCAACTTCCAAACACACCTAAATTGAATAGGCCTAAGCAAACAGGCTTGTCTCTGGCATAGCATGTTTCTGGCCTTCCTGTTGACATTTAGGTTTCTGTTAACTCGTTTCTGATTTTACTTTGGATTATTTAGTTTGGTCAATGGGATCTTTTTACGTCGTTTCAGTTACTTTGACAAATGAAAAATTTAAAACTTTGGATTCGAAAATCAAATGTGGCTCATTACGTGGTATATGAGCGAGTAATACTTTACGCCATATGTATTTAAGAAAGGCATTAATTTATTTTATTGGAAAATTAGAACGGATATGGTAAATATCCACCGAATTCAAAGATACGGTGAACAACGATCAACTCACTCAGTTTATTGGTCAATCCTGCTGAATTATTTGTCCATTAAATTACAGTAATATTGCTTTATTACACTGAACAAAGTATGTCGTATTAAATCAATAGGACTTCGCAAAATTTTATATACAGTATGTCTCAGAAGTCCTGAACCAGGTAGGCCTACATGGCATAGGCCTATGATATATTTATAGGCCTATACTGTAGGCCTATGGTATAGGCCTATACTACACCCAGAGGAAAGTCCTGGGTTCGATGTACTGGTGTTACTGCGAGTGAACGCCTATTGTGGAAGATATTTTACTCCCATTAGGTGGATATTTTGCTCATAGTTTGGTGATTTGTACACCTTAGGCCTAATATGGGATAGGTGTACATCGTATAGGCCTACACTGTATAGGCCATAGGCCTACCTGGTTCAGGACTTCTGAGACGATAATACTACACTAACTTTTGATTCCTTTCAAAGTAAAAGGGAACGAATTGTCACTGATACACTGCAGGCTCTAATATTAAAAAGTGACTCATACTAACCACATCAATTTAGCTTCTGATGCTGTCACAATCTATGCTGGTGAACAATTTGTTCATACAATGATGTTTGAGTTTTAATCTTACGGGAGAAACGCATCGCAAACTTGAAGTAAGATTAGATGAACAAATAGGAGCCACACGCCGTGGAGAGAAACTCAATGGTATTTGCTCAACACCATCGAAAAAACAGCACTCCATTGCTTGGGACAAAACATCCATTCTCCTACATTCCAATACCAAGTTCGACCCTCACCTTAGAGCACTGGAGTCCCTTGCAATAAAATGCTTAACTCACCGCCGTGTGCCCCTCATGAACCTAACTGGTGCTACCTACAACAACATTGAAACGTTGGTACATCCCATCATGGCTGCCAAACTCGACCGGAAGTGGAACATCCAGAAAGAAATACAGAACAGTGGTCGGCCCTGCCATGCGCGTGCTTTAAACTGACAACGCTATAAATGTAATTTTCAAGTTTTAGACATCCTTGACGAAGAGTTTTTGAGGAAGAAGAACGAACTTTCTCCGAAAATTTAAACAGGACGAAGTGTGATATGTTCTGTAGGAGGTGGTTTAGTGTAAAATAAAACGTATAACTCGTTTTCACGTTTCATAATGAGTTCACGTTTCACGTTTCATAAACCACTGTTATCGCCGATTAACGGTGTTCGTCAAAGGGAGAAACGTGACATCTTTTACTTCTTACATATGTTTTATAAGGTTACCAAACAATTGTAAGAAAAAACACGAACAATGTTACAACTGTAATTATTATTATAATTACCTGGATATCTGCATAAATTATTGTAGTTACTCCATCATACACTTTCTTGGTTCCGTCAAGTGTATTCATGGTCACATTTTCAAGCTTCCCCTGAAATTATGTATTCAAAAAAAACAGTCAGTCCACACTATTCGTAGCTATTCATAGTTATATGGTCAGCTACATCTCACAAAATGTAAAATGGTTCTTCTCGTTACACAACTGCATTTTTACAAGATCAGCCGTAAATAACAAACAGGGTGCAAAGCCTTAAAAGGTGTCCTTCTAGGTTTTCAAAGTAAATTTAAAAAGTAGCTGAAAACGTTGTCTGTTCATATAAATCACCCTCCTCAATGATGCGTACGTTGTTAGCTGTCATGAGCCAGAAATTTCAAGATATGAAACTCCTAGCTTCAATACTATGGCGACAGCGTGTACCGGTAACAGTAATCGAATGGAGTCAAGCCGATTATTAGTCACACTCGAAATCTGTAAGTGTCCATCCTTATTCAAAATGCTCTATTCCAGTCAAAATGGTACGTTTCAGTATATCAAATTCAGTAGCTCGACGAGAGCTCTCCAACGGTGAGCCTTCTCCTCTCCCATATTTATAGCGTGAGCTTTGTTTTGTTTCTTTAACCACTTCCTAATTTACTTTTTTCCCTGTTATTCGTATTTTGGATGATATGTTCTGGATGATCTTATACAGCCCATCCATACTCGATATGCTCGAGTCTAGCCAAAATGGTAATTTTTTTTCTTGCCAATTTGGACATTTCCATACATCAAATTCAGCGGCTAGAAGACAGCTCTCCAATAGGGAGCGTCCCCCCTCCCATGTTTATTGCACGATTTCTGTTCTGCTTCCCTGTATGGGCTTAGTTTATATTCCTTAACCACTTCCTAATTTACTTTAGTTCCCTATCTATCGTATTTTAGAAGATACATTCTGGATGACCTGTACAGTCCGTTCATATTCAAAATGCTGGATTCCAGTCGATGGTACGTTTTTGGTAATTCTTGCCGATTTGGGCTTTCCAATATACCAGATTCAGTGGCTCGACAAGAACTCTCCAACGGTGAACTTTCCCCTCTCCCATATTTATAGTGCGATTTCTGTTCTGCTTCCTGTGTGGGCTTAGTTCCTATTCCTTAACCGCATCCTAATTATATATACAAAGACCAACAGGGCAATGATAGCCACTAACACTGCTTCTGCAAAATTAAACAATGATGACAAGAAAATGCAAGCATACAAGTACAACAAAATAATTAAGTACAATAAAATAATTTACACAGAGTACAACTCAGGAACGCTAAAGTACAAAAACATGGAATGACGCTCGCATAAACTAAAAGCGACACAGAAACCCACAATGTTACTAAAATACAGAAGATCTAAAGTATAAAATGTCACCCGCAAAAACTTAAAATGATGCAGAAACCCGCTGATGTTGCAGTCAAAGTCTTCCGGAGAATGGCTCCAAAGTGAGTGCCGATACAAAGGCCTCCGGAAGCGCATTCCTACAGTTGACCACACGGAAAGAAAAAAAGTGGGACCAGTATTTTAATTTTGCCGTACGGCCCGTAAGTTTAAAATGTGGTGCGAGTGCGCGAAGATTGGCAGACATCAAAAAGACCAGTGAGATTTCCCCATCCAATTTGTGCAGCACAGAGTAAACATGGCGCACGTCGCAAACAAGGCGTCAATACTCAAGGGACTCCAAGGTTACAATCTTAAGTCAGGTAGGATAGTCCAAGCTCTTAAGGCCAGGAATAGACTTAGTAAAACTGCGCCAGATTCAACCCAGTCGATGTCAAGTAATGAAGAGGGCGACCAAACAGGAGAGGAAAATTCAAACATTGGCCGGATATGACCCTTAAAGCCCAAAGGAGTGTGGAGTGATCTTCAGACCGAAGCGATCCACGGATTGCAGCAGCTCGGAGTCTTGCCTTCTTGACAACAAAATGTCATTGTGAAGAAAACTTAGGGCTTTCAGAAATCCAAACCCCTAGGTCCTTCACGCAGTCCTTAACGCGGATGAAGCTCCATTTAGGAAATAATCATGGTGCAGGGTGTGGTGTCCAACATGAAGGATAGCTGATATGTCTGGGGTAATTGGAAGCTTCCAATCCTTTGACCAAGACTGCAATTCACCCACTGCTCCCTGAAGGGAGTGAGGAGACCCCAGGTCGACCACCTGAGCACGCAATTTAACAGCATCATCAATTTATCCAAGGGGACGTCGGCAAAAGAAACCGTTGGCTCTTTATAAAAATTATGAAGAGAAGCGGTCCCAAAACAGAACTGTGGGGATTCCACTCAAGACCTAACAGCAGACGACAATGAATTTCCAACCAGTACCCACTGTGTGCGACCCAGGAAGAAATCTATGAGCCAGAACCAGAACCTCCCCCGAAAATCCAGGCAATAACGCTTGGCCAGGAGTCGAGAATGGGATACACACTCAAAAGCTTTTGCGAAGTCCTAATTTAGCTTAGTTCCCTATCTTTCATATTTAGGAAGAAACATTCTGGATTATCTTGTACAGTCGGTTCATATTTGAAATCCTCGATTCCAGTGAAAATGGCACAATTTTGGCAATTCTTGCCTATTTGGACATTCCAATACGCCAAATTCAGTGGCTCGATGAGAGCTTTCCAATAGGGTGAGTCCCCGTCTTCCATGTTTATCATGCGATTTCAGTTCTGCTTCCTGCATGGGCTTAGTTAATGTTCCTTAACCACTTTCTATTTTACTTTTTTCCTGCATTTTCATTTTTTGGGTGATACATTCTGGTTGATCTTGTAAGAACCTCCAAGGTGAGTTTAGGTTTATAAATTCATTGGACGGATTTTTGGGACATTGTGCACTTTTTATTACTTTTTTTTAACAAATTTGCACACCTACTTTTTTGTTGTGGGACTGCTCCAGGTTTGCGAGTTATTAATTCCGAACAGTGAGTTCAAAGTGCGCATGTGGAATTACGTAGTGTCAGATGGACTGTTTGCATACCTGATTACATTTCAGCAATAGGGCTGACTTCTATTCCGTTAATAAACTTTTATTACGTTTACGTGGTCGATAGAAAGTGTGGAGAGAATTCTCGGTGTTTCCTACCACCTGTTTGCACCACCGCTTTCGGTAGAAACTGTAATTCTCTCTTACTCCTTGCTTACCTCAACTGACCAATTGGGCCACCGTTAATACTCTTGCGTTTGTTGGTATGCTTTTTTAGGGAGCACAGACCCAAACTGTTTTACGCTCTTGCGTTGTTGTCGTTGCTTGTTTTTAGGCAGCGTGAAACCCAAACTGGGTTATCTGCCTCTCGATGATGAGAGGGTCAATTTAGATGGCAAAATCAAAGCGGAAAGCCCAGGATCTTTGAAGTCACAATCGCTCTTGCGTGGTAACGTTTGTAACAATGCTCTTCTGTGATAATATTTCAATCAATCTTCAATGGTTGATGCACTGCTATGGTTTTGGGCCTGTACACTACCTCTAACTTCATTCTCTCCCTCGTCATTGTTGTCTTTTCCTGTTGTATTTCCCTTTGTTGTAGCTTTCTCTTTGCTATTGTTGAACGGCGAACTCGTTTTTGTTTGCTTACAAAAATAATCTTTTCTGCTTTTCTTTTTATAAGAAATGCCTCACTTCCGTTTTGGCCTTCAGAGACTCCACGGCTTCTAGTTTTGTGCACCGCCATTTTTATTACGCCTAATGTCTTTAGCTAACAATCAAATACGGTTTGGACAGTTTTTGCGCTTCTACACGCGTAAGTGTAAATCATTGCACTTTTTTACGCCGTAAGTAAGAGAAGTAAGTTCACCACTCAACTACGCCTTGTAATTAATGGAACCATTCTAAAGTCAATTAAAAGTGGTTAATAGACCAAACCCTCGTCTGTAGTCATCCACTCATTTCCACCATAATGGCATTGTTCCATGTGCAAATCCATCCGAACCTGAAGAAAAGAGATCGTAGCCACTCTCACGGTTGGGACCGTTTCTTTCGGCCTAGACAGGGCACGTCTCAATGAAGGCCATTGGGAAGGAACCATCCCGCTGGCTACACTTATAAAGTGCTCCCATCAATACCCTTTGAAATTATGCTTCAAATCCGGTACCTGCTTCCAAGACACGAGAGATTGATTGGAGCAAGGAATGCGATTGACACCTGGCTCTGGTTAAACCTTTTCTTCTTGTTCTCCCTTTGGAGTGTAGTGGATGCATCCCACTCTCCTCGTGACTTGCACTTAGAAAATTCGGTCAAAAGCCTGTAACCATACGTTTACAAGTTTTTGTAGTTTAACTAGTCTGTACAATTTATTTTACGAATAGAATAGAACAAGTCGGTCCCAGCTAAAAAAGCTATATGCACGCACCCACCCCACCCACCCAAGCCGCAAGCAAGAACTACGAAAGAAACAGGTTCAGACGGTGTTTAAAGGAGTTTAGTGAGGGCGCATTGTCCACGTCAGCTGGAAGGGCGTTCCAGGGCTGCACGACCCACTCGCAGAAGTACCGATGTCTAATGTTGCCAAGGGAGAGATTTCCGCGGAGTTTGAAAGGTTGACCCCCCTAGTATTAGAGGTAGAGTAACAGAAAAAAATCGGAGATGTTGACGTCAATTAGGTGGTGGAGGATTTGCTATGTCAGAATTAGATCACCTTTGAGGAAGCGAGTGTTGACCGGAACAAGGGACAATTGCCTCAGCCGTTCGTGGTACGGGATAGAATTGAGTTGCTTACACCACTTAGTGAGCCGGCGCTGACAGGTTTCCAGGCTAGCCAGAAAGAGGCATAACAGGGACGAGAAATCTGAGAGCAATACTCTATCACAGGTGTGAGAAAAACTTAGTAAAGCATGGCAAAGAGGGAGACACGGGAGAATCTTTTGAGAATGAAATGAGCTCTTCTGTAAACTTTGGAAATGATACTGTCGACATTTGAGTGGAATTTTAAGGTGGTGTCAACCAAGATGCCAAACTCAAGGCGAGAGGTTTTCATAGAAATGATTCCGCCGTTTAGATGGTAAGAACAGGAAGGATGGTTGTGCCCAAAATAAAGAATGATACATTTGTCGAGGTTGACGGGAAGACCGATTTCAAGAATTAAGGACAAAGGCAAAGACATCGACGATGCACATCCCTTTGAAGAACTTTCTAGGGATTACCCATGAAAATTCCTAGGAACAGTAATTGTTACTACTGTACACAGAAAAATCACCCGTGGTACAGTTGTTACAACTGGGCCGTTATGTATGTATGAACAGCAGAAATTTCTCGCCACATATCTTGATTCGTTATTAAAACTTTCATTCTGCGATTTCTAAAATAGTTGCGTGCATGGTTTTTAAAAATAGCTATTTTTGTAGGCTATTCAGTATTTATGTAGAAATTGCCAACAAAAAATTCGGCAATGCCCATAATGCGTTTAGTAGCAGACTTGTTGCTTCGCCGTAAGAAGCTGTTTCCTGGTGAAACCCGACTGTCCAGTGACCGGTGATACACGGTCCTGGGCAACTGACTTAACCTGACCTAACCTTTAATAAAAACTACCACCATACAACAAGAAAACTTCAATAACATCAAAACGAGTTTAGTACAATAAGTATAAATTATAAACAAACGACGCTGAAACTCAAAAGTAAATACTCATCATGCTTCTTTCACTGAAAGTAAAATGGTCAAATTCTTTGTTGAATCACAAGAAGTGAATCGCAGCAGCAAACGACACATTTGCTGTGGAAGCCATTGTTGCCCATTGCCTAAACCATGACAGTAAGTACTAGAAATTTGTCTTCATGAACTACTTAGCGATAAACTGCCTTATGATCGCTTAGCTTACTTACCAAGGTTGGTGCTGCTCCCGGAACCATGGTTACTTTGGAGACCGGAGTTTGTTTGTCGCCATACGTAAATTGGTAGCTAATATCGTAATTCTTGCTTGGGTCAATCACATGAATTCCCGCTCCCACGAGTATAGAATTGCGGTCATTCCTCCGGCTTGTTATTAAAGGATCGACTCCTGTATAAAATTAAATATTCAGTGTGAATAACAGAATATGGCTGTGGTGTACTTGAACAGTACACTGAGGGAAACAATTTTATCACAGTCAGTGAAGTCAAACTTTGCCCGTACAGGTGGCACCACATCCTGGCGCCAACTAATAAAGACCTCATTTACAGCATTCCTTGCTGGGTTCCAGGATATGGCGCCAACTAATAAAGACGTCATCTACTGCATCCCTTGCTAGGTTCCAAGGTGTGACGTCAACTACTAAAGATGTCATCTACAGCATCCCTTCCTGGGTTCCAGGATGTGACACCAATTAAAATACAGGGTGATTACAAAAGAAATAGACAGTTTGAAGCATTTATTAAATGAAAACTATTCAACTTATCGATAAACTGTTTTCACCGATACATTCAACACCTCATTAAGTTTCGCCTAGCAAGTAATATATGTTCAATGTATGCTCCGTTAGTTACATGGCATACATCCGTGCGATAATCATAGTTAACGTATCCTAGTAAATTATGGCAATTGCTGCTGTTATACATTGTTTAAGATCTGATAGAAGGGGAGGAATGAACACCTCATCTTTGACATATACATAAAAAAAAAGTCGCATGGTGTTAGATCAGTGCTTCGTGGTGGGCGAGTCATGAGTTCCTTGTTGTTTGTTGGTGCGCGGCCTTCCACAATGCTGAATAGGCCACACATCAACATACAACAACGAACTTATCCACCACGAAACCATGTGACTTTTTTTTACGAGGATATGTCAAAGATAAGGTATTCATTCCTCCCTGTCCAACTAACCTACTATATATTAAGCAATGGATAACAGAAGCAAATGCTGTAATTGACGAGGATATGCTAAACTGGGTTTGGCAGGAATTTGACTTGCTAGGTGAACTTAATGAGATGTAGAACGTGACAGTGAAAACCGTTTATCGATAAGTTGAGCAGTTTTCATTTAATAAACGCTTCAAACTGTCTTATTTCTTTGGTAATCACCCTGTATTTAATATACCGACTTAAGCTTACAGATTCAGAAAAAAAATCACTTGCTCGAAAACAGTCACGGTCAGTCACATTGTTTGTAAATTTTATGGCTTTCCTAATGTCAATCAAAATTCTAGGCATCATGGTCTCTAGGCCCTTGAGGAGAAAAATAGGACAGGCACACACGGCCAATTGTAACCTATTGAAAATTGAACAGTATGAGTCTGAAACTTAGTTTAGATAAGTAACAGCATGAGCTAAATACAAAACTAAAGAGGGGGTTGTATGTTACCACAACTGCACTGCTAAGTCAGAAGCATCTACAGTAGTACCGGAATCTGTTAGTAGAATTTGCCAATTGTATGAGACGGTTGGAGATGTGCGCCACGTCGTCAGCTAACGTTAGGGCCTTTGTCATTTAACAATAGGTTTAAAATGCCAAACAATGTCATAGTAATAATAAAAAATACAGTCGTGCGATCAGTCGTTCTTGATAAATTGATTGATGTTTATTACATGGCCTTGGTCCGCCTCCGTATGTCCCAAGACTGAAAGTATGTATAGTATAACCTCAACCGTTCCAAAAAAGGCTCCGTGGGGCCCACTGATAGGACCAAAAGATTTACGAGGTCTGAAAAAACAGCATTTAATTTTCAACACGTGTGAAATTTCGTTTCTTGATCACATTAAAAGTCTAAAATTTTACGAAAACAGAAGCACTGGTACGAGACCAACTGTTTTCCATTGCACAAATCAACCACCACTGACTCCGCCAGTGACAGTGACGTGCCTCCAACCGTTACACTGATAGGTGTCGCACAAACCACAGCTGAGCGGGAAAAGACTACCAGTTCGGTTTCTGCAGGGGACATAAACAGACCACGAGCAGCTACACAGGTAATAACAAGGTCTAGGGCTATCTGGGGACAGCTGGCAAGACGAACAAGATAACTTCCCACAAATCATAGGGCGATGTCATCTGCGTAGCAGTCAACCTTCGCGTGAACCTCATTGATCACCATAGCAAAAAGAACTGGAGTGAAGCAACTACCCTGAGGTAGGCCCCGATCCGATTCTGTTGTGCAGACCCATTAACCCTGGTGCCCAATGGGGGACAGCTGAGTAAGGCTGAGTATATACCCATAGCGATAAGGGAGGCACGGACCCAATCAGAACTCGCAGTGTCATGTGCAACTTTGATGTCTAAGAAAACAGCGAAAACTGTGTTCCCGTGATCCTATGCTTCATGTATGCCGGAGAGGAGGAAAAGACTAGCATCATGCGTGCTTCTGCCTGTCCTGTAACCAAACTACACACTCGTGAGGCATCCAAAGAGAGTCACCGAACAAGCATACACTCATAAATCCTTCACGCACAAGACACGATGCAATAGGCCGGTAGTTCGTAAGTTCGGAGCGCAAGCTGCCACGTTTGCAAACCGGTATGAGTACTGTGAAAAGCCAAGAGGGCATTGCCCCACCTCCATCCGACTAGCTTTCTACAAAATCCTGGAACTCAGCCTTAGCACCGTCAGACACTGAGTGCAAAATCCTGTATGAACCTCAGACACGCTGCTCAGCCCATACTTTTGCAAGGCAGTGGCAAGCTCACACATGTGGAAGGGAATATCAGTCACGCTAAATTCAGGTTGCAGATGTGGAGGTCTAAATTCTGCGGCAGATGGGGAGGTACACCACAGCAAACTACAGCATAGCGGAGACTCAAGTTTACACGGCCAGTTTTTGAGCCCCGACTGACACCCTGCTGTGGGACTTAGCCATTTGAAAACACTAGCCATCGCTTCACCTTTGAGAACAGCTTTCCCTGTACTGAAAACCCAGGTTGTCTTTGCCTTGCGGTCTTGTAGACAAAGCACTTTCCAAACAGAGGACATGAAACCTGCTGCAGAATTTTACTACACAGATGCTCACCATACTGCTCCTTCTTGGTATGAAGAATAAAAGCAGAATCACGGCAAACAGATTTGTACACTACAAGCCAAGCACCAGTTAATGGCGGATGCTTCCATCACTTGTAGGTTCTCCTCCAATCCATCACCGCTACTGTGTCATTTCATTGTCCAGCACGCGGGTTTGGAGGTACCTGCCCTGCCCTTGCGCTGCGAACGATGGGGACCGGGGACAGACCACTGGTTGAGCCCACAAACCGACCGTTCGTGTGATAAATATCAGTTTCGATTGTAGGTTTATTGCTCAGCGCACTAAAATATGCACTCCGTATAACAATTAACCGCACGCAGTCCTATTGTTTTCTATTTTTTCTTTCCTGCCAGCATCAATGAAGTACTACATAACTTGTTTTGTGGCACTAGTGGCGACATTTCAATGCATAATTAGACAATCTTGCAATTTGGGTGTTTCAGTTCCTGTTAACTGGGGAGTTGGGAATAAAGGGTTTGGCAATCATAAGCGGACAAGTGCGGCAGGGGTCTCCGTTCTGCACTTGCAGCTTTGCCCCAGATGGAGAACGAACATGTTGTTAGAATGGGGGTAGTGCCATCTCTACATTACTCTTAGGACACCGAGTCACCGATCTCATCACCTTTGCATGCACCTTGACAGAGTCCTAGGGGTCAACATGGTAGCGGAGGTGTCACTATGCCACTGTGTCGACTTCTAGGACGCACTCTTTCAAAGTTCAAAAGTGATGAGGTGAGTAACTTGAAAGGAGGTCTTTCCGGACCACCGTGCATGCACTCTATTTGTTGCTTTGATGTAGAGGATACGTCATTAAGAGTTTGACCAGACCTTTTAGTTACCACTGTAGAGAAAAAAAGAAGGAAAAAATCAGCTACTTACCAACATTGGCTAAGCTACCAAAGTCAAGTACACCTTGAGTGTAATACATTGGATCAGCAGTAGCAGGAACTGTTGGTGTGTACGTGATTGTGGTCGTAGCAGCTTGGTCTGTGTTTCCGGGAAACATTTTTCTGTAAACACAAGGCATGTTATGGCCAATGTGTATCACCCTCAAGCTGCATAGGCTGACTGTTGCACCAGATACGGAAACCATCAATTTATAGTTAGCTCTGGTGCGAGGTGGTAGTTTGAATCGGAAAAAGAAATATTTTGACCCCTTTGCCACCGGACCATCGCCACCTTGTGCGGAAGCTTCGAATAAAGGTGCAACCTATGAAGAAGAAAATAGTAAGAAATTAATGGTCGTTTATTTTGGCAAAGATCGAACGCACACGACAGTTTTACTGTCAACAACACTGACGACAATTTCAGCGCCTACAAAGTCAAAATGGTAAGTGTGTTTCCAAAATTAGGCAACTGAAAGTAAACACAACACAGACATACTGCGAAACTGTCGAACCAGCCCAAATTACTCCATAACAAAATCAGTGGTAGATGTAAAATTACAACTAAAGTAATAAGGATTATTGACGTTAACAGAGATAAGTTACTAAAACAGCAAACTACACTGCAAACGTTTTGGTAACAAATTTCTCCCGTGTTCATACTAGAGACAATGGTGCCATTTCCAACTCTGATGCTACAAATTGCTAAACATAAGAAAAAGACCTGGTCCCATCAGTGTTACACATGAAAACATTCAGTACCTACAGGTTAAAAAAATTTACAAAACAAAGTTGCAGGCGGCAACAACATACCTACCTAGGTGCTTTGGTTCCGGAGGAGTAGACGGACAAACACACACACACGCACATCACACGTCCTTAATGATGTAGATGATGTGCGTGCGTGGACCTCTACTCCTCTGGAACCAAGGCACCTACATAAGATGGGAGTAGGACCACACGAAAGAGAATTAAATTGCACAACCGTTAGGGCTATTTTCATCACTGTAACTTGATATTATGACCTTCTAATACGTGAAAGAACCTCAAAAATTAACGTTAAAGTATTTTTTTTACTCTCATGATGTTTGTTCATGACGTCATAGTTTGTTCATGCACGGGTTAAAATTCGTGATAAACACATGGAAAAGGATGCACGCAAAAATTAACCAAAAAAAATGATGTATTTTCCAACATGCCACATATAGATCTTAAAATTGGTTTTGTATCAACTGACTTGATGCCTGGAAAAATCAGACCCTTAGACCTGGTTTTAAAAGGGTGTCAAACATTCGTGCTTCTGAATCACGGAGGTGCGTGTATTGAGCGAGCAAAGCGAGCAATTTTCACGTAGACTAAATCTTTTTAACGTATGTTTCGTTTTGCTCAATCAATCGTTCCATCTCTCTTTTCGTAGGGGTTTACTTCTGGAGGAAAAGACGTACAAACGTACAAACACACAAATCGTATGTTTTGAATGATGTAGGTGAAATTCAGCCGTGCTGAGAACTGTGATGAACGAACTGTAAGCAACAATTGCAATTAGTTTGCGTTGAAATAATCAGCACAGCGATTTTGTGATGCACTTGGAATCAAAGAAATTACATGAAGTATGTATCGACGCCAGTGAAGTGAGCGAAGCGAATGATATGGCTAGTACGTCTTTAATGATGTAGATTTTGTAGCTGCCTACCAAAATGTAGGTATTTTATAATCTTGACAACAGAACGTCTTTATCGAAATAATCTTATTTCGCATGGTGTCAAATGCCTTTTCAGAATCGATAAAGATGATGTCAGGTGATGTTCTGTTGTCAAGGTTATCAAATACCTGCATTGTGTGGATAGCTACTCCACAAGCTTCAGCAGTTTGGGGTTACAGGCATGCTGCATGGCTGAATATGTGGCTAACTCCAGGGCAGAAAATAACAAGTGATGGTGAAAAAACACATCAGAATGGTAGCCAGTGTTAAGCGGCAACTGCAAGGCTCCGAAGGTTAGAGCTGAAGGTTGGTATACTTTCTTCACTTCCTTTCTTTTTGTATGTAACCGTCATTCCAGTCGGAGTGTACACTATAGGAAACCAAAATCAGCCGACGATCTCAAACTAACTTGCAGTTAGATGGTCTCCAAGCACAAACTGGAATCCAGTACCATCTTTGCAAGCTTGCTGACTGGATGTGGAAACTGTATATAAACTACAAGTAGGGTGAGGTGGTCCATGTGGATATCAGAAAAGATTATAAACGTTCAAAATTATTTCTCAGGTTGACTACACACGACTTCTTTTTTCCTCGATGAAAGATGTGCCAGTTTAATGCTCAGCATTGCACTTTTCCCCCATAATACTAAGCACGTGTATGTAAATATAATACCCACTTTGGCTACTCCTAATTTACGAATCATGTGCAGACAATATAGAGGGAATCCCAGGGGCGGACTGGCCCAGGCGGCTACACGGCAATCACCAATTTGTCTAATGGGTTCAGGGAAACCTTATTTTTTCCCCCGATACTGTCAAACAGGCTTCATCACTTGTTTTGTTTCCTTCTTGTACTATGCAAACTTGCAGTGTTGCCAGTTGGAGAATTGAAAAACTACTTTGTAACATAAGTACATCCTTACACATCCTTAGGATGATTAAAAACACGACATGAAATAACATCTAACTTTAAACCTTGTTTCAGATTTTAAAAAGGTTTCAGCTCCCAAATGAGAGGACTTCCCAATGGGACCACAGTGCCACCCCATGAACACAGCTGGGGCCAAACCTCCTAACCCCCACGGGGTCAAACATTTAGCACCGCCTGGGCCAACTATTCTAAATCCACCTATTTGAGATTCACTGTGACTGAACTCGGGCTACTTACATCAGGAAAAGTACCGGTTTCAGTTGCTTTGATGTCATATTTGATGGATCCTGCTAACACATGCTCTGATCCCATCTTAATCCCAGCATTTAGCCAGTATGAAATACCTGAAACACAAGGATCATTTAGATCTTTAAGATTTAATAATATGTAACATTGTGGTTACCAAACATTAATCGTATGATCCAGTATTACCGGGTCCCAGACCAGATTGCTTGGGAAGTTCTGCAACAAAATTGACTATCATCTTGTTGTCTGCTCCCACAAAGCCGTCCGTAAAATTGTCAGCAACGCAAAGATTTTCAAAGGGTACAACAACTCTGTCACTGTATAGCCGGGTATCTATCCTGCAAATATAAAAGTTTTTTTTGTTAAAGAACATGAACTAATTCAAGTGTGTGCAAACTTGCTCTAGTGCACGTGTCACGACTCCACTCGTTATTACTAAATTGCTTTCCCTTCTCTTTACGCCTAACGCATAAGGGGCATTGTAGTCTACCCCATTCAATGATAATCGTTTACTAATAATTTACTTAAGATCAGTGTCTAAAATGAAATGTTGTAAAAATGGCATGGAGTTATGCTAATAGATCTCTGAATATGAGCTAATAGATCTGAAATATGCTAACAGATCTGAATTATGTTAATAGATCTCTGAGTAAAAGCTAATAGATCTGAAATATGCTAACAGATGTCCGAATATATGAGTTAATAGATCTGAATTATGTCAATAAACCTCTGAATATGGGGTAATAGAGCTGAATTATGCTAATAAATCTCTGAATATGAGCTAATAGATCTGAATTCTGCTAATACATCTGTAAATATGAGCTAACAGAGCTGAATTATGCTAATAGAGCTGAATTACGCTAATATATCTCTGCCTAAGCATGCTGTTTCTGCTCCTTCGTTGAATAGCTTTAAGACTCGGAATTGACACTTGACGGGTTTGTGTGGGTGGATGCCTTTGAGTCTCAGCTCAGCACGGTCTTTTTCTGATCCTAACTTATCTTAATAAAAGTTGCCTAAAAATTATAACTGATTTCAAATAACAAACTCAGCATGTCACATTATCAAAATATCCAACCAGTCATGCATGCGCAGTTTGATAGCCTTAGTAATTTAATTGTGTAGATATATCATAAAGCTTCCCCCCCCCCCCCAAAAAAAACAAAAAAAAAAACAAGAAATGAAACAATTCCAGTCTGGGAGAAGACGATCAAATCGAATTTTGAACGAGTTTACAGAGAGAGCAGAAACAACGCGGTAAGGAAGGGAATTCCTAGATTCGACAACCCTCTCCATGAAAAAATGGTGGCAGACGTTACCACAGGAGGTCACACCATGGAGACGGAAGTCGAAATATGAAAAAATCGGAGATGTTTACTAAGAATTAGGCAGGTTAGGAATTGTATGCTGGAGCCCCACTTAGCCCAGTTCAAAGAAGATGCCAGAAGGTTGGTGGAATTCACGGTTTATTCCAGAGCCTGTCCTTATCAAAATGTTGCCATTGGTTCAAGGATGCTCTACGTTAGGCTGTAGCAGAGTGGCATATCGCTAGGAGAGTTGTCGCTGGTTAGGGACTGGTTCCCAGAATGAAGCATGAAGGGGCTGCAGGGTCTTTTATACCCAGAGCTGCACCCAGCTCCCACCACAGGTGGAGCAAAATACTTCCTGTAGTATTTCCTGGTATCCCATGAGCCACCTCTGCTAAAAGCTACGTCTACTGGCAAGCAAGGCCTGAGCCACCTTGACCACTGATCTTCAATGGCATGACCTTACATGAAAGTACATAGCATGACTGAAATACAATATTAATAATAAAGAATACACATAATGTATAATACAGAAGGCGTAGCATCAGAGGTGTTGACTAGGGCCCTAGCTTAGGGCACAAGACTAAATATGGAAGGCAGTGGCGGAT